>JABTTQ020002939.1:0-161457 GCA_016081115.2 Rehmannia glutinosa
ATAGGTTCTACGGCATCTTGTTAAAATTATTTTGATAATGCATATAAAGGAAATATATTTGTGTGGGAGTGAAAAGGCAGAGGAGCTTTTTAAGGGCTTACAAAATTTGGGGTAGACTTGATACTAATGGTGCAAAAGTTGTAAGTATCATAACTAATGGGTAATGACAAGATTGATTAGCTTCAAAGTTCATGGTTGCTATCATTAAACTGGGAATTACATGGCAACTTTGGTGTTACGTCTTAAAATGCAAACATAAATTTGGGAAATTAGTTTCTTTTTTATTGTTTAAGCTACATGAATTGTAATCTCAATCTTTATGAGTAAGTAAATATCCCGGCCCATAAAGTTACCTACCAAGACCAGTTGATATATATCAAGTCATTAATTAGATTGCTCCGACTCATCTCTCCCGTTTCCACCATTCTAGTATTGCGGAGAAGTCAAGATTGTCTCTCTCTCTCTCTCTCTCTCTCTCTCTCTCTCTCTCTCTCAGTGTGTCTGTGTGTTTACGGAAATGAGTGTTGTTTGAACTTTTGTTTTAATAAGAAAGAAATTGCTCCATATGTTTACCAGTATAGTTCACATTATCCTCAAGCTACAGACAGACAATTGATTTAGTTTCAATAATAGAGACATAACAAGCATATCTGAATACCTTTGTCAGTATAGTGAAGCACTTGGCTACCTTATCGCAAGGGTTTGAATAGGAAGTGAAACAAGAAATCTGATCCGGGGTTTGCACGCTTTTTGCAGTAAAAGCGGTGCACTATTTCTGCACTAAGTTTAAAGTCCTTTTTTTTTTAATTAGCTAAGCCTCAGGGTCATTATTTTTTTTTAATTATCCCAAAAGTCTTTATAAACATTATACATTATAAACCTTACTTTTGGCGGAAGATATCTTTTGTGGTTATTAATATACCTTAACAATGAAATGTTATCACATACTGCAGGTTTCTATCATGCAAATTGCGTCTGAGAAGAAGGTTTATATATTTGACCTTATCAAGCTTTACGAGGATGTTCCAAGTGTCCTAGATGAATGCCTTACCCGTATATTGCACTCTCCCAGTATTTTGAAACTCAGTAAGAGTAACTTTATATAATACAAATGCTGTTTTTTGAACTTGGACGTAAAATGCATTTACTGAACTTAAAGTGGGATGCAATCTAGTCAGGAGTTGCATGGGATTAAGTAACAATCTGTGTGGTTATATAAGCAGACCAGAAAAAGAAAAACTGATTTTTTTCTTTTGGATTTTGAGTCCTTCACAATGCCAATACATCCTGAAACAATCTAGGGAGTGTTTGCAATCACTAAAAAAAGTGCTTTTCAGCTTTTGGCTGAAAAAATCAGTTTTAGTGTATGCAAATACCAACTTCTGATTCTGCTTCATTTGACTATAATCTAAAAGTAGGGAGATGAGTGCTTTGGATTTCGATTCTGCTTTTGGTTTGACTTTTAGAAACACGTGAACACTTTACAACTTTTTCACCAAACACTCTCAACTTTTGATTCTATTTGCAAAGCGCAACCAACTTCGATTTTCAACTACTTCTATACTGCTACAATAACTCCCTTCTTCTAAAAGCAAAATTTTTGCAAACACTCCCTAAATAGGTTCTCCTGATTTTCTTGGATTTGATATACCTGTTTGCGTTACGACATTTTGTATGCTTCTTTGGTTTTTGGTTGAATCGAAAATGTTTTTACTTGTGTATTTTTGGCCTTGCATCTCGAGCAACATTATTATGTTATTACAGTTCCCATTTTCTACAGAGTTTCTCTTGGTCTGCTAGTGGAATTAAGTTAGAATTTACGCATAATTGAATGCAGTTATGGTTAATGTAATCTGCAGGCTACAATTTTCAATGTGATGTAAAGCAGCTTGCACATTCTTACGGAGAATTGAAATGTTTTAAGCACTTTGAGATGCTTCTTGATATCCAAAATGTGTTCAAAGAACCTCGTGGTGGCCTTTCTGGTTTGGCGAGGTAAATTACTATTCCATGTTCTTGTTTTTTGTTCAATCCATAATTCAGATTAGGGATAATTACAAAAACACCCCTAAGGTTTGGGCTAATTACAAAAAACCTAGAGTTCTTTGAAAATTACAAAAAAAAAACGTTGAGGTTTGAATCTGTCTTACATTTTCCCGGTGATTTTCGAAAAAAAAAAAAATACCTGACATTTACAAAAATATGACAGTTACCCCTTAAATTCAAGACAAAATGAAAACTGAAGGGTTTTTGTAATTTTGAAACATGTCTGGTTTTTTTTTGTAATTAATCCAAACCTAAGGGGTATTTTTGTAATTATCCCTTCAGATTATTTGAAGTTTAAAATAAGCATGTTCATCTACTGATTTGAGCTACCGCCTTGCCCAAGTGAGCTAAAATGTTATACTCTTATGAACAGAAAATACTGGGAACCGGTTTGAACAAAGCGAGGCAGAAATAGCAATTGGGAGCAACGACCTTTAAGTCATTATCAGGTAAAGCTTTTCGGTTTTTAGTTTCCTAAATCTTACGAGCATTTTAATCATATTTTTTTGGTTAATTGAAAAACACCCAAATGAATATAATGAACTCCCCATGCTTGTATTCGACCAATTAATGCAAGAAACAAAATGTGCTTAATGGCCTCACAATCTAATACCAACTTCAACAATAAACCTCTCTAATATTAATTCTTTTCTTCGTTTAGCATTGCTTGAATTGCTTGAATTTATGATTTCACTTACGCCTTTAATTTCATTTTGTTGAAAATGAATGCACAGCTAGAATATGCTGCTCTTGATGCTGCTGTCCTTCTACACATATTTCGGCATGTGGGAAGACACTCCCAGCCTGCAGGTGAATGGAAATCACACATTGTACGTATGCTCTCTCTCTCTCTCTCTCTCTCTCTCTCTATATATATATATATATATATATATATATATATGCGTGTGTATATATATTTGTGTGTGTGTCGTGCTATGCTTGTGCGAATTAACTCTGCACGAGTTTTGTGCAAAGCGTGTGCATATGCGAGGAAAATTGCAAAATTGGTCTGTATTTATAGCTTTATAGGGGGTATTTGCAATATTAGTCTGTAACTTTTGCAGTTGCAATTGTAGTCGTGTGACAATTTTGCCCCTCGGAAAAAATAACAATTTCAATCCTTTAGGATTTGACAATTTTAGTTATACTTTTTAGTTGTACTAATTTCGGTCCTACTAGCCAAGAATAACCGATTTCGCCAAATTTGAACGTGTTTTGTATTTCCATAATTAGGAAATAATACATGTAGAACTTGTATCTCGGATTTTGATCCGCATTCATAATTCTAAAATTCTTCTCTCATTAGGCAATATATAAATAAATTCAACTAATAAGTAATTAAAACATAGATTATGATAATGTTTTCTACTTGATCTTAGGTATATTGAATATTTTGCTACCAAAGACATTTTGAGAATAAGTGAAGTATTGAAATAGCCCTCAGGACCAAATTTGCACCGACTTAAAACTTATAGGACTAGAACTGCACAAATCCAAAACTTAAAGGACCAAAATTGCAAAAAAAACAAAACAAAACATACAAGACTAAAATCTCAATTTCAAACTTACAAAGACTAAATTGCAACACCCGTATAGATGCAGGACTACTCGTGCATTTCTCCCGCAATTCAGTCTATATGTGATTTGAGAAGGTTATGCTCTACTAATTATTATTGGGGCTTGATTTGTTGTTTTATAGTTTTTGACTGATCCAACATTAATATGTACATACAGATTTCCCATATGGACAGCTCGAAAACGAGCAAGAAGGACAGTAAAGCTGGAGAAGGACCTAATGCTGCAACAAGTAACCAAAGCAGCTGATGAGGTTTTGATTCATTTTTATCTGGAAAAAAACTTGATATGTTGAAACTAGTTTGTTAGCAAGATAAACTTTTCCCCATATATGCTCAATGAATCTTCCAAAGAGGAAGAATTTTCACAGTTAACATTTCACCATGACAAGACTAGGAAAAATGTAACCAAAAATTTCACCATTGCATCTTTTGTGTATATATTATTAGTTATTTTACCCATCACCGAAGAAATGACCTCCAAGAGATATGATGACTTGAACTCATTTAATGTGCACATGGAAGCCGGGGTTAGCAGCATGAGATTTCATGTTCCATTTTGTGTGTTCCACTTTTTATTCCATTGTTATGCTAGACAAGTGCAATAAGATAAAGGCAGGCTGTTGATATTTTATATGCATTTACACTTGCGAGTATAGTGGAATAGGCATGCATTTACACTTGTGAGTATAGTGGAATAGGACGTGAAACTAGAAATCTGATCTGGGGGTTAGCACGATTTTTGCACTAAAATGGTGCACGATTTCTGCCTAAGTTTAAAATCTAGTTCTAAATTATATATATATATATATATATATATATATATATATATATATATAGAGAGAGAGAGAGAGAGAGAGAGAGAGAGCGACACTTACTAATTTTGTTCTGTTCAAAATAATTGTGGCCTCCCAAGAATCCTAACTTGATCTTCCTGGGTGTGCATGACTTTGCGGAGGAAATGTCATGAGCACTTGACGATCAAATTAGTAAGTTCAGAGAAACTTAGTGTATAATTTAAAATGGAGCAATAATAAAAGCATATAAAAATCATCCTCTAAAATGAGTACATACATCCCCTTTTATACCTTTTCTTCCTAACCTCAGTAGGCTGAAGTGGACACATGGTTGTCTTAGATTGGTTACTATCTGCCCAGTTGTGCCATTCTCATTTGTTCGCCATCATCTCTTTCCAGCTCTAAGAGTTCCTTAGTTACTTTGTGACAGGTCGACCTATCTAGACTCGTCCTATTAACCATATGGAGTTAGGTCTCATTAAATACACACAATCGGAGAGAATGTCCTTTGCATTTAACGCGTCTTAGGTAAGCTTTGTCAGCATTAAATGTGACATCGGAAAGAGCTGCCAAATATCTGTTATGTTCTATCGAGGAGAATGTCGGCTTTGCGTTTAATGCGTCTAGGTAGAGTTGTCTAGCATTAAATGCGCCATCGAAAGAAGCGGCCAACATCCTTTATGTCCTATCAGAGAATGTCATTTGCATTTAATCGTCTTTAGGCAAAGCTACCAACATTCTTTATATCCTATTCTCACAGCTCATTCGGAATGCCCTTTGCCCAAGGCCAGGACGAGATATGACCTAGATTTTAGGTCAAATCACATTTAACTTTGTTAATATAGTGAAGCACTTTGGCTACCTTATCGCAGGGTTTCGGAATAGGAATGATCGGGGGGTTAGCACAATTTTTGCACTAAAATTGTGCAACATTTGTGCACTAAGTTTAAAATCAATTTCTAAACATAATACTTCTCTCTCTCTCTCTCTCTATATATATATATATATATATATATATGTGTGTGTGTGTGTGTATATGGATTGGATCAAATGAGACCATATAATTAGAGTGAGGCGGTGTAGACTAATCATGTCCATAAATCGTAATTTTGGATGGTTGAGATTTACCAATTGAATAAACATTTTTGATTTATTTTAGTCACGAAAAAAGGCTGACATTGTAATTGTGTAATTACATACATATAAATACACACACACAATCACCATACATATAAATACGAGATGAAAAATCGGCGGTGGTGTCTTTGCACAAGTTAGAAGTAAATGGCGAGAAGATAAAACTTGATCAATTTACGAATCTCAACTACATTTGGCTTTTCGCTCAATTCTTATCCTACGCACACTCCCACCTAACATACGCCATCACCCCACCTCCCACCGACACCCATCCCCAATTTCATGTCAATAAATAGGAGTCCCCTCTTCCCATTCTTATCCCACCAAGAAAACGAGTTAGAGTTGGAATATATCTTGAGAGAGTGGTGAAGAAAAGAAATTAAAGGCATGTTTGGCTAATAAGTAGCTACTAAGTTTCAAGAAAAGAGAGTAAAATGAGAAAACATTTGAATTTCAGTAACAAACATGTCCCAGGAGGAGTTGGGTGGCGGGATTGGGGGCTCCCAGCGACAAATCAATAGGAGATACGAAAGCTTGATGGAGAGAGCAAAGTGGTGTTAAAGTGGGTAAAAAGATTAATTAACAAAAAAAAGGAATTTTCTATTTGAGTTTGATGAAGTTGAATTTGTTTATTACGTGTTTGAATTGGAGGATTGGTGAAGAAAGGCGATCGGCGTTGAGAAAACGAGCTACGAGGAGGCGGTGAAGATTCTTGTATATACTTATATTTTTGATGTATACTTAGGTGTGTTTCTTTGTATAAGTAGTTAATTTTTTATGTATGTATTTATGTTGTTGTATACTTATATGTGTTTTGTTGTATACTTATATTTTTGTTTGACAATTGTAATATACAAGTACAAATATGTTAAATATACAACATTATAGTGTTAAATATACTGATAAATATATGTTAAATATACAATACAATAATGAGCGTGATTTTTCTCTCTCTATAAATGATTTTACTTAATCTACGGTCTCCACATGTTAATGGCGTGATTTTTCTCTCTCTCTCTCTCTCTCTCTATCTCTATGATTCATTGATTCACGGTCCCCATGTTTTGTTTGACCATTTAATGTGATAAAATTATGTTAAACATATAGTAAAATAGTGTTAAGTATCACATAAAAAATATGATAAGTGCACACCATACTGCTTTGGCGAGCACATGCATGATTTTCTCTCTCCAGCTAGGGATGACAAAATGACCCGTCCCGATGGGTACCCGCCCCGCCCCGCGACCAGTGGCGAGTCGGGGTATCACTCCTCGCCAAAGTGGTACACCCGCAACCCCATGCTATTTTTTATTTTTTAATATATTTAATGTATATTTTATATGTATATTATATAAAATAATATAGTTTTATGTATTTAATATTATATTTAAATTATATAAAGACAAATTTTATAAATAATATGTATTTATAATACAAAATATAATAATAAAAAAGTATTACTAATATAAAATATAAGATAAAATATATATAAAAATCAGCCTTGGCGTATTACCCCCGCGCCCGCCGCGACGTGTGTGGTCGTACAGCTCCCAGTGGAAGGGACGGGCGGTCGCGTATTGAGATACCCGCTCCGCCCCACCCCATTACTATCCCTATCTCCAACACGATATTCTCGTGATTTTCTCTTTCCTAATAATTGATTCCATATTTGGATGGTCCCCCACATGTTTGTTTTGACAATTATACCCTTATTTTGCCTTAATTAAATATTTAATGTAATTTTAACCCCTATTTATCTTAGTCATTGATATAGATAAATGAGGGTTGAGATGAGTCCATATTGTATATATATATATATATATATATATATATAGGGAGGATCTAATGAGACCACATATTATAATGAATATAACATTATATTTAAAAAAAATAATTTAATTTTTTTACTTTATAAATTTGGAAATACATACGTCATTTTTTGGATAAGTGCAACTGATTTTTGCTTAGAATTCGAAAAAATACTTTAATTTAAAATGACTTTAAAAACACAACTGGATTAGCAAAACATCAGTTGCCTTACAACTGGAATCTGAATCATCAATTGAGTAAGCGTGGTTTAAGTTTTATTATATAACCCAATTGCAATATAATTGATGTTTTCCTATTTCAGTTGTATTTTAAATTCATTCTAAATCAAGCATTTTTTCAAATTTTTAACAAAAAATAGTTACAGTCCCAAAAATGGTATATATATTTTCAAATTTGTAAAATAAAAATTTAGTTAAACTATTGTTCCTGTGTTTTATCACCCAAACTGGGGTTTTACTTCCACCTCCAGCCATGTTGGGTTTGTTCGTTGTTACATTTCTGGCAGCTTCTTCCAATAGGGCTTGTAGGGCATCTCTGGTCAAGTCATCATGCTCCCCTTAGAGATGGAGATCTTGCTCAAGTCTTTGAGGAGGCTTATCATCTAGTCTTGCATTGTTAGCTCTGAACGTGGCGGTCCAAGAGTTGGCTCCCGTCACCTGAGACCTGGTTTGCATCTTTGTGTCTTAGCCGATTCCTACAGCGACGCCAATGACATTACCAAAAATTATGCAGCTCATTCGAGTTAAATCCCAGCTAAGGTACCGACGATCCCAATCCACTTGTAGGGAATTGATCAATAACACATAAATAGGTTAGAAGGGCCCCAAAAGTTGTCAGGGAAAAACTCTGATGCTTAAGCTAACACGGTGTAGGAGAAAAATTCTAGAGTGTAAAAGAAATTTAGTAGTTAAAATGTACTTAATAAAAAATAATTAGCGATAGACTATTTATAAGCGTGATTGTGAGCCACATGGGCCATCCATGAATGAATTGGGCTTCTAAGGTCTGGTGTTATGAGTTGAGTATTGTGGACCTTTTTATTGACTTGGCACAATTGACAATTTTTATGGGCTAATAATTAATTAAAATAAATTAAATATTTAGAAGGGAAAATGCGATTTTACCCCTGATCTATATTATAATATCTATTAACAGTTTTAAGATTTTATATTAATTTACGCAGATATTATTGGGAAATTAAAGTAATGGCGATGCAATCAACCCAAAATAAGAAATTTGGTGAAAGGACTACAGGATTAATCTACATTACTCTTGAAGACCCAGAATAATTTACATGAAATATTCTTTCTGTTTATTGTTTACATAAACAATATCTAAATACTATGTTTTATAGTAATAATCGTATATCTTGCACATTGTTGGAGGATTATCTTGATACAATACTACCATATTTGAAGGAGCCAAGTTTTGAGCCCATAATTATCATACTTCATATATAATCGGTGTCGTAGCACATGAGGACCATTGCGGTTGATTGACCATCTTTTGGATTCGGAATTGTCCTATTAAAATTGGGTTAAATGCTTTGAAATTTGGAGTAACCATCAAATTTGGGTTGGACCATCTTTGAAAATTCGATCTATAAAAAAATTTGGATTGCTTTTTTATTTTTGTTTTTAAAATTTCAATCGATAATCGCCCAAATCGAAACAAATTTTTTTGATCGCATCTTTGGCTAAAAATCTTGGCTACGCCCATGTATATAATCATATCCATGTTATGTATCCTCCATCATTTGTTATATATGTATCTATATGCAATTTTATGTGAACAACTCTTTTCATTTCAATTTACCATAGTGTTAAAAAATCAACCATTAAACTTCTTGTATAGAGATTTAACCACTAACTTGTGGCTCTCCGTTTTTACCTCTTATCAATTAAGTATCTGGTTAGCAATTTTTGTATAATTTAGCTTTCTTACACCATTAAACATAATAAACGTATGGACGAAAACATATGGTGCATCATCACGAAGTGTTTTATCCAATTACTCGTATTACCTTCCACAAAATTTTATGTCAACAAAGAAAACAGTTAATCTTTAGTACTTTCCAAGAAACACAAAAACAAAGAAAGAAACATAAAAACTCGAAAAATCCATTAATTTTCCCTTTCTTTTTTGTAAGTTATAACTTTACGTGCACACCAAATCCTTCAATCCCTCAATTTCTCCTCTCTCCAGAGAGAGAGAGAGAGAGAGAGAGAGAGAGAGAGAGAGAGAGAGAGAGAGAGAGAGAGAGAGAGAGAGAGAGAGAGAGAGAGAGAGAGAGAGAGAGAGAGAGAGAGAGAGAGAGAATGAGAACGGGCCCGCAATGGACGAGCACGGCCAATTAGCGCGATGGCAAGGCGGGGCGGAGATGAAGAGAAGAAAGAGAGTGGCCAAATACAAAATGTACTCGGTTGAAGGGCAAGTCAAGAATTCATTGAGGGAAGGTTTACGTTGGTTCAAGAAAACATGCTCAAGAATTGTGCATGGATTCTAGGAAATTGAATTTTTATATATGTTTTTATTTTTTTCTTCTTCATGGAATTCGAATCTATTATCTTTAATTTTTATATATTGGTTTGTTTAATTTCCATTTTTTTTAATTAAGCCAGTCGGGGGGAAATTTGTTATATGTTGTTATTGGCAATGTCAATTGAGTAGGAAATTTATGTGGGAAGATAGATTGTTAGTGAGTTTTATTTGTTTATGATATGTAAATGTTACATTCTTCAACAAAACCCATGCATCTTGGATTTTATTTATTTAATTTGTGTTTATTTAGTATCATGTCATATGAGAGTCTTGATGGATCATGTGATCAATTAGGTGTATTATTTTTTGATGACCAATTAATTTCACACGCAAATTGTACATGATCTGCCATATTTTCTATCGTGTTTCATTTGATGTTTTAATTCAGTTAGGTGAATATTTGTCTGTAATAATAGTACCATTTTATATACGTGGTTATTGAATTTTGAAGTCCTTTTTGCAAAGTGTATTCATGGATAAATAAGACATAAATTTATAATCCTGTCATTTCCAATTTAAATTCGGAGCCAGTTAAAGTTTCATTTAAATTTTCAACAAAAAGAAAGCTAGTTTTACAACTAAATATATATCCTTTCTTGGCATAAGAGTTTTCATCCTTTTTTTTGGTTGAAATGGGAAAAGATTCATCTTTCATGAGTGTCCAATTTTTTTTTCTTCCAACTTTTGTAGTCCTGAGCTTTCTCTTTTTCATTTATTTTTTAATAAAAAAGAGAAAAAGATTCGTCTAAATAGTTATGTGTTTCAAGAATTTACTTTTTGAGTACAATGGGGAAAATAGGAGAGAAGACAATATCTTATTTCGTATGGTATCGAACATGATGAAAGTAGTCAATCGCCCTAATAACACACGTCTCAACCACTAGAAAGCATAATATTGATCCATTTTCTAGATTTTTTTCTTCCAACAATTGCGAAAAGGAACAGAGAAAATTAAATTATGGTGCATTGGTGTTGTTCAAAATGAAGAAAAATCCCAAAATGAAAACCATTGCATTTTATATTATCAATTAATAACGACAATTAATTTCTATAACAATAAATAAATGTTGGTGAACTCATACTATATCATCCCAATATAATATGAACCATTAAACCAATGTCATCAAAATCAACTGAGTATAATTTAATATTCTTTGAAAAAAACTCATACTACAGTTTTTATAAGACTTTAATCCAATTGATTGTAATATCTTAAGATCAGTTATTTTCATTAACAAATTTATAATACATTAAAACTTATGTTCCCCCACTTTAAATGTGGACAAGTATTTGTTGAAACCTTGATGTGAAGCGTGCGCTCAGGGCATATTTCAGTGGTAAATACTTGGGTGACGTGATGTCCTTCTTTGGCACTAATTTGTGCGGGACTTGGAGATCATCGAACTTGGAACAGGCGATATCCGAGGCGAAAAATATCCAACAAGAAAATATCCGTTGACTTTTTGACTTTCTCCAACCGAACCGTCCCGAAAATTTTTTGGTACGGTTCGAGATTTTTAAAATATCCGTCACGAAGAAAATCTTCCGTTAAAACAAGAATCAGAAGATAGAAGCGATTTTTAAGAATTTTTTAATATATACATATATATTATTTTTATCTTATTTATATTTTGATATTGTGACACCCCATATTTAATTAACCTATAAAATTATCGATATGATTAATTAATTATTAAATTAAGTTTCTAAGAATTTATATCATTTAACTAGCCTTTTGCCCGTGCAATGCATGGGGCGTGTTCCATCAAGGTATTGCATGCATATAAGAGCTACACTATTAATGAATATAAAAATGTAAAATACAACTTCTAACAAATCAAGTTAACTAAATTACATTTCAAAATTATAAATTTTGGAATACTTCTTTATACACAACATTATTAAATGCATTTGATTTTATTTTGCCGTCGTCACAAACTAATATGTTCAAACTCTTACGATCGTGACTCGTGAAACAACAACATATAATTGACCACGATGAAAATTGAGTTCTTTATAGGAGAATTAATGAAAATAATTAAGGAGATTAATTATTCTCATTATTTGCTACGTTTTAATAAAGCATAACATCAACATGTATATTAAATTTCCTTATTGTCGATACTTATATGTTATACTTTTAAAAGTTTTGTACATCAGAAATACAATAATTACACATCAATGATCCATAGTAAATTAAAAAACCATCGACTTTAGATTTACAAAATTTTCGACATAAATTATTCAATGGCTAATTTTATTTTGGTATTGTGAGAATAAGATTGCAATCAATCAAATATTTAGAATATAAAAAATTAGATCGAGAAATCTACCAAAATAAAATACTTGTCCAACAAGCGCAATTAAAGATTAATATATTAAGAAAATTACTTTGAAGAGAGCCTTTAAGTGTTGGTATGACTTTATGGTTGTAATTTATTTTGAGATTGTGTTGCCCTTTATGGTTGTAGTATTTATTTTGAGATTCTTGCACTAAAAAAGGAATGGACTATAATTATTTGGTGATTTTTACATTAATTTTTTATTTTTCTTATTTTGTGTGTTTTACTTTTGATTAATCTCCGTTTTCGCGTCGGCAGTACCATCCCGAACCGTCCCGTTAGGCAAGAATCCCCGTCAGGAACCGCATCAAAATTCGATGCGGTTCGTCTGATTTTTTTCTCTGATTCGGTTACGGAGATTGATTTTAAAATCTCGAACCGGGATGGTTACGGAGATTTATGAATCTCCGGCCGTCCAGGCCGTGCACATTTTGCCACCCACGCGGTGTGGTTGTTGAATCCCTCCAGTAACGATTTACGGGGGTGGAGGAAAACTTCTTGTGTGGTGACTCGATCTTGGCGGCCAGAGGACCGATTAGTTGAGGCATAACCGCGCATCACATCCTCCACGGTTTCAGGGCGAAAGCGTTGGAAGCGCCGGGATGGGATTCTTTCTCTTGATGTGAAGCGTGCAACTTATGTTATTTTAATAGATTTAATAGCTTTTGTTACATTAAAAAATGCAATAAAATTTAACTTATTATTTTATATCTGGACAACTCCAATCCCATCCCATGTAACGCACAAGTGTTATTATACTAGAATAACACTAGTATATTCTGAGCATTTGTCAAAGATAAAATTTTAGTGTCACAAATTTAAAAGATAATGTAGATATAATCCTTGAATTTTGGATTATTTGTTCTCTTAAATTTGTTATATTGTAAATTCAAAAATATATATTCTGAACTAATAGGCTATTTCTCCATAAAAATATCAACATCTTCGGATAGATTTTATCAACATCGATTTTTCCAAACTAATTGTAAGCAAATCCTTTATTTTTGAGATTATATTTTATTTTTTAGAATCTTGATTAAATTTGTTATATTATAATTTTGTGCACATAGATAAATGTGAAACCGCTATGTGAAATTGAGAGGATAATAAGTTGACAAATGTTCAATAATTATGATGGCATGTGTCAATTTTATTTAGTTATATATATAGTAGATCCGTAGATATATATTGCAAAATAAAAAAAAAAGTTAGCAATAAATAAACCGTGAGTTCAAATAAATAAATATATTTTTTATTTTTATATACTAACTGTGGCATCTCCATTGTCGTGAGTCTCGTGACATCAATTGTTCCTCTGTTTCAAAAATGTCCCACATACTCAAATCCTCTTTTTCACCATTTTTCGTATTTTATTTCTTCATCTCTCTCACACACACTGCTTTTTCGTTTTGTCCTCACTCTCTCTTGCTACTGCATAATAACCGATCAAATTTTCAAAAACCATGAGAAATGCTTGTTAAATACCGCAGATCTCTACTTCTGGGCTTACACTTTATACTCTCTATCATTGCTGCTGTTTCTAATTAACTTGGAGAAAGATTAATGGTTTAGACGGAGTCCTCTTGAAATGCACATATTTTGTTGACTATGAGCATTTTCAGGTGTGTGTGTGTGCGCGTGTTTTCTATGCCCCCCCCCCCCCCTTTTTTTTCAAATTTTGAGGGCTGCCCATTTCATTGTAGCTATAATCTTGTGTGATATTTGTATGTAGAAGCTCGAATGCCTGTACAAATTAGCAATATACTATTTTAAGTGGATGGGTTTTTGAATTTTGTACCAGTGCTTTGACCGTTTAGTTTTGCGCGTTTTCATTTTGAAATTGTTGACGTCTACGTTTGTTTGTGTTTTGTGTGTGTGTGTCTCTGTGTGTGTGTGTCTGTGTGTTTTCTGGAATTTAATGATTTGTGGGAGATAGATTATCGATTTGAACAATGTAGCATGACGGGCTATGCAGATTTTGGTTAGAAAATTTGTGTTTGCTTGCATAAATTACCCAGAGGTTAGATGATTTTGTTACATATATGTATGTATGTTGTTTTGTAGTGATATTGTGTTAGGGTTTTGTTGATCTTCATATTGGGTTTTGTGTTTTTGATTTCTAAATCATTTACTTGTTATAATTCAACTCTTTTTTCTTTTTTCCAAATTTTGTTTTCTGTTGAAGTTTGTGAGAGCAAAAGCTTGGAAACCCCATTTGCAGGTTGCCAATGGGGTGTTAGTTTGATTTCAAGTGGTGTTTGTATGAAGTGTGTTGAGCATAAAGGATTAAAATGGAAGTCGAAAAACGAGGATTTTTCAGTTGTTCGATTGGAAAGCTAAATCTCGAAAGAAGCTCTTCTCAAGCAAATCTGAGTCACTTGGTAATTCTACAGTAGTAACCTTTGTTTCATCTATATTTTGCACTGCCCAAAATTTTCATATAATTCTTGGTGTTTTGGTTTCAGAGAGTTTTAATCAAGGAAAAGAATTTTCACAGTTCAGCAATTGCACGAGTTCACCAGGTATCTTGAATCTCCTTCTCTGATTTCTGAAACCATATCAATCTTTAGGGCTAATTACAAAAGCTACCCCTGTGGTTTAGCTTAATGACAAAAAAAAACCAGTTATCTTTCAAAATTACATATATCCCCTTGACATTTGTTTTTGTTTTACATATTGCACCTCAATAGGCGGGGTATTTGTTAGGTAAATACAAACCTCAAGAGTGTGTTTGTAGTACTTTAAGGGGGTATTTGTAAATTTGAAAAATAATTGGAGTTTTTTTGTAATTAGGTTAAACCTCAGGGTAGTTTTTGTAATTACCCCTTATCTTTTTAACTTTTAAGCTAGTGATGCTTACCATTGCTGTGTTTTATGTCCTTGAATGAAGGAGCTTGACAAAGGGTTCGCTCTGAACGACAAAGGTGATCACAGTCATTATCACTATGCTTCATCAGTAAGTGGTGATACCGATTATGGAACAAAAGCTCCTTCAGTTGTGGCTCGTCTTATGGGACTCGATTCATTGCCAACGAAAAATATTACCGAACCTTGTTTTAATCCATTTATCGAGTCTCTGTCGTTCAGAGATTCTAGTTATGTGAGGTATGCTCCTGGATTGCAAAGCGAGCACGACATTGTAATCTTCGAAAGTGTGAGAAATAAATTGGACGGATTAACTACAACTCCTTTGGACGTGAGGCTGCAGAAATTGCAAAACCGGCCGATTGAGAAGTTTCAGACAGAGGTATTGCCTCCGAAATCTGCTAAGCCGATTTCTGTTACTCAACACCCCCTCTTATCACCGATCAAGAGTCCTGGATTCATCCCATCTAAAAATGCTGCTTACATAATCGAGGCGGCAGCTAAAATAATCGAGAAAAGTCCACGTGCGACTGTTAAAGGCAAGTTGCCTTCACTTGGGTCTTCTTATGTTCCGTTGAGAGTTCAGCATTTGAAGGAGAAAATGGAGTCTGCTGAAAAATCATCATCCCAAATGTGCAAAGAGCGTAAATCCATTAAGAATATGAAGAAACGACGTGATATAAAAAATCAGGTCCAATCAGCATACGGTTATCTATATACGGGTTTTGAAGAATCAAAAAGGGTTGGTTCTCAGAGATTAAAGAGCAAGGAAAAGTCAGTTCCTCTTGCAGTTCAGGCAAAACCCACCATTCAGAAAAGAGACGGGTCGATTTCAGTTGATAACAGAAGTTGTGTAAAGCAAAAAGAACATAGTGACATCAAACCTAGCTGTGTCAGCAGGAACATTCCAAATACACGAAAGAAAGTGGAGAATCGAAGTTCATCTAGAAAGTCTTCGGATGTGCTCAGGCTGAATCATCAAAAGCAGAATTGTGCGTCCGCCAACGATGGAGAAAATTTTGAACCTTCATCTTCTCATCGAAAAGATAGAACAATGTCCTCTTTGCCCGCCAATCACATCCCTGGGCGGGCAAATAGGACTGCAGAAAAGATTGTTTTCAATAATGTGGTAACATCCAGAAAGACAAAAGTAATGGCAACGGATCCTGGAAAAGAGCTTTCATCATCACGAGCAAAGACGACTTCAAAGAAAAAGCTCCATATCGATGGGAATAATAAGTCTGATGAAAAATCTTTAAGATGTAATGCTGCATTGGAAGGTGATTGTGAATGGGATAAAATTGACAAGAAGAACAATTTGGATGTAGTGTCATTCACATTTACATCTCCAATTAAAAAATCGGGAGCCGGATCCAGTTCATGTGGAACAATCTCGGAAATGAATAGATCATTGTTCCCCAATAGTGATCCTTTTGTACGTGAATCTGACTCGAGAAATCCTGCTGTGCCCTCTTCAGAGTTTAATGACATTGGTGGAGATTCTGTAAGTGTTTTTTTGGAAACAAAACTAAAAGAATTGACTTCAAGGATTGAGTTTTCCCAGCAAGACCAGTCGGAAGAAGGCTCGTTTTCAGGTTCCGCCAACAGCTATGGAAACACGGGTCCAACTGTCAGCTTTTCAAATTCCCTGCCCATTAATCCTGATATATTCAGAGGCAGACGGGAAATCCAGAATGGCTCTTGTTGCCCCTCTCTAGACAAATGTGAGATCAAAACTGAAAAAGATAATAAGGTACTCACCTTCTATAATATGTTCATTTTTTCCGATTTTTTTTTTTTTTTTTTTTGGCTTGCACGTTCGTACTGTGTTTTTATATTTCTGGCAATATCATGCTGTAAACAACTAAAAGAATGTGAAGAAATTATTCTTGATGAAGAGGCTTAATATAGTCTTACATGTTAGAGTTGAATGCTGGATTAATCAATATTGCAAATTTAAACGAAGCATGCTCTTGTAACTATTGAAGCCTTTCTTGTCTAGTTATTGGTTTTTTTCGTTATTATTCGAAATCCGTAAGCCCAGATTACTATAAATTAGGCACGGTAGTAACTAATGAGATTTCTGTAACGGTAGGCATGTATATTGATATATATGTATGATTCTGAATTTCTAGCATGAGCCGATCTCTGAATTACTCGTTAGGTAACCCATTGAGATATGGTTGAATTTGGAGGTTTTCTTTGATATGGTTGGGAGAGTGAAAGCTTAAAACTTTTGTTTGTTGCTAGTGTAGGAACTATACGTTGACAAAAGAAATAAAGAAGGGTCATCTAAACATTTAGGAGAATTTCCAAAAACAAGAACCATTTTACCTTGCTATTATTATCTTAGAAGGATGGCACCTTTAAAATTGAAAATTCCACTTATATTATTCGCTCGAATAGTGAATATGAGCTTTGAGATCACTTCGTAAATTGGCTATGCCACTTCTCTTTTTGTACTTCCACTCGCAGGGAAATTTGACTGCTTTATTTTAGCGTTAATTACAAAAAATACCCTTGAGGTTTGACCTAATTGCAAAAAAACCCAGCTATTTTTTGAAATTACAAAAATACCCCTGAGGTTTTATTTTGTTTAACATTTAACCCCTTTATAAGAAAAAAAATTCAAAATCCCCCTTCATATTTATAAAATCATTGCAGTATACCCCTTAATTTCAACACTGAATCAAACCACATGGGTACTTTTTGTAATTTTGAAAGTTAGCTGGGTTTTTTGTAATTAGGTCAAATCTCAGGGGTACTTTTTGTAATTATCCCTTTATTTTATTTGCCAAGTTTGGTTTTGTATAATTACAATTCATAGTGGTAGTGTACTCATCATCTCTTGGTTTTCAGGGACTAGAGCACACGGAGGAGGATGGTAAAAACCGCAACATCGATTATCAGAGATATAATCATTTGCATGGTTCAAGTTCAATATCTAATCAGCCTTCTTTATCCGAGGCTAGTTACGACTCAATTGATGTTGACAGAAATTTAAGTAACGAGGGTAATTACAAGTCTTATTTTATTTGTTTGTTTCTGTGTCGACAAAAATAGCTTATGTTTGCTGTTGCATTCTCAATCTAATTTAGTATTCGAAAAATTGCAGGCAGTGTGCAACGTTTATCACTTGAATCCGATGAAGGGACCGATTCGATCTCTACTAGGAAATCCCACACAGCCGAAGATTGCCATGTGGAGCTATCAGATACCGTTATGTCCAGCTTATATACGCCAGATCCAAACGACTCCACCTGCTGGGAATTACAGTATATTCGAGATATTCTACACAATGCAGACTTAATGTTCGAAGAGTTTGCATTGGGACTAGCTTACAACGTCATAGCTCCAGAATTCTTTCATCGGTTAGAAAAAAATCGACAAATGGAATCAAACAAATTTACGGGAGAGCAGCTCAAGCTTGAGCGTAAGGTACTGTTCGATTGTGTGTGTGAATGTTTGGAAGTTAGCTGCCACCGGCTTCTTGCTGGAAGTAAAGTGTCGGCTAGACAGACGACACTTTTACACGAGTGGCGATGGTTGGCTGAACAAGTGTACAGAGAAATATCAAGTTGGACAAACTTTGAGGAGGTGATGGCGGACAAGGTTGTCGACAAGGACATGAGTCGTACGAATGGGAAGTGGGTCGACTTCGAAATCGAAGTGTTCGAAGAAGGTGTGGAGATTGAGAATGGTATTCTGACTTCTTTAGTAGATGAATTGATAGATGATTTTTTGTTATGAAGTTGTGAATGTTTTCTGCTTCAAAGGCTACCCACAAGAAGGTCACAGATTTAAACAAAAGTTTTTCTATTTTTCATACTTATGTATAAGTTTTTTCTTTTTAATAACTTGAGGCTTTGTAATTTGTATCATGAAAATGAAACATAATTATAGAACATTAGTTAGGACTTTTTGTCATGTGATTTTCAATTTGTTAAATGGTTTCTGGTTGTTCCTTTAGATTGTTTAGAGTGATGGGGTGGATAATATATGATATATTTGTAGGGCTGCAAATGAACCAAGTCGCTCGTAAGCTATCGGAGCTCGATTCGATAAAAGTTCGTTCGAGTTTGTTTAATGAGGCTCGTTAAAATAAACGAACCAAACTCAAATTTAGAGATATTCGGTTCGTTAGCTCATGAACAGGCTCGTTAGTAAGTTCGTGAATAGGCTTGATAGTAAGCTCGTATAAATTAAACAATAATTTGACTTTAATTTTAATTTTTCATATTTTTACTTATGATAATATAAAAATATTTCAATAAACTTATTTGTTTGAATAAAATTATAAGTTTTAGTAAATATATTATGCATTTTAGATATATATAATTTTATTTTTGTAATAAATTGAAGAATAATTTAATTTATCATTAATATTTACTAAGCTTGTTTAGTCTCGATTAAGCTCGAAAAAGTTCGTGAGCCATCAATATGTTCGATAAATTCAGGCTCGAGTTCGACTCGATAATAAATGAGACAAACTCAAACACTCAAAAGCTCGGTTCGGTTCGATTCGATTGCAGCCCTATATATTTGTCTCATTTATGAGGTTCTGATCAAAATTTGTTTAATCCTCAGTTTTTTTCCCATGTATAATACTTTTTTTTCCTGATTATAATTTCTTTTTTTTTTTTGTGGTCGTTGGATTGGACTAGATATGGAGTTTATTCAATTCTAGAGTAAAGGCCCATAATCAAATCATGTGGGCCCGATGCTAAATACTGTCGATCCTGATGTGAAATTCCAGCAAATAGGTGGGCTTAATTACTGTTTGGATCTAATGAGTGAAAGACAATTTTGACCTTGGATTTCATGTTACCATGTCGTTCTCGTATGTTATTATTAGGGATAATTACAAAAACACCCCTAGAGTTTTGACTAATTACAAAAAAACCCAAAGATGTTTCCCGATTACAAAAAAAACCAATCAGGTTTGATTATGTCTAAAATTTAAGGGGTAGTTGTAATATTTTTATAAATGTTAAGGTGGTTTTTGAAATGTTTTTTTTTTTATGAAAGGTTATAAGATAGAATTAAACTTCAAGGAGTTTTTTTTGTAATTTTCAAAAATATCCGGATTTTTTTGTAATTAGCCCAAACCTCAAGGGTGTTTTTGTAATTATCCCTTATTATTATTGTTATTATTATTTTGAGTACAATCCTGAAAGGGGTGGGTCTGGTCGGGATTGAACCTAGATGAAAACTTGAAAAATTGAGCATTAGATTTATATGGTAGGCTTAATACAATATTGCGTCTGGATTGAAACCGTAAAACTAAATTCTTGGCGCAACTACACATTGCGCTCGACTTTCTTTTCTAATTTTTTGTTTATTTTTAATATTTTTATTTTAAAACTATTTAAAATGACTTAACAAAATATCACTACAAATGAATAAGTCAATCCTAATATCTATATCTATTAATGCTACATACATCCCAACATGTCACATGTGTATCTCTCATTTACTCTCTGAAGGCCGTAATCTGCATAATCATCATTCTATTACTCGGAGGAAGCAAATGAGCTCAACTTTCTGTCCCTATAACTTCCCCGAAAATCACTGGGAAACGAAAATTTGGACGCATAAATCCAAATGAATTTTGTTGTCCAAATTAATGATTATGCCATTACCCATACCTTAAGATAATGGGACAAAAAGAAAGATGTGTCACATAGAAACACAAGATTCTTGATCCAATTGTTGCACATGGTTCTTGATCTAATTTTTGCACATCCAACTATTATTACAGCAGTATCAATTGCTTTGTTATTTGATGGGCCATAATGGAACAGAAGATGATTATGTTTTGTTTTGTTTTAATGAAAGAACGATATATAAGAAACATAGAAGAGAAAAGAAGCGATGGTGTTGGGAAGGTGGGAAAAGGACATAATTAATAGGGATGATAATTTTGGTCCGACCCGTCGCCCGGTCGATTCGTGGCGGGGTGGGGTAGGTTTTGGGTATCCGCTCTCCTAGCAAATTTATTTAGTTTAATACATTTAATATTATATATATATATATATTGTAATATAATTTTTATGTATTTAATACTAGTATTAATAAATTGAGAATGACAACACGAGAGCAGACCAGTGGTATCATCGCTAAAGGATAAACCATATCCTCGAGGGCCTCATTGCCTCGCTTGCCCAAGAGCTTTGTGGAGGAGGTGAATCGCGGATGTCTCAACAAATCAAGTCGAGTCGGTGCCATAGATCGAGTCATCACACAAGAAATCCCCATCCATCATGTTACCAGGGGGATTCGAACCTCCCATTGCGGGTGACAAGAAGTAGACACCACGTCACTCAAGTCCTTTACCAGGTTGAACTATGCCTGGGGGCAACTCGAGTGGTATCACTAACCTTATGTAAGGGTGTTGAGTTTGTTGACCAATGTTTGAACTTTGTATCTTTCGATTCTTGGAAATTTATCCTCTCATCCAGGCCTCTACTACAAACTCATTAAAAAAATGATATCTTGATAATTTTTGTAAAGGATATTATATATATATATATATATATATATATATAACTTAGGTCTGGATGAGCGCCCCTCCCATCCTATGAACCGAGGCGGGTCGACTTGCTTCTGCCCTATTCTAGGGAGAAGACATGTCAGGTCTTTAAATACTCACTCGACCCACATCATTGTCATCCCTAGATAAAAGAAAAGAAAACAAAGATATGAAAACAATTTTCTTATAAATTAAATAATTATCTAGACAATATAACTTTAATCACATCAATCAGTTCAAGAAGCATACATATATTTTTTTGATAATTTAATTTCAAGCCCGTTTCAATATATTTTCTTATCGAATGAGAATTTGTTGTATATTACGGCATGGGTACGATTAATTTCTAGTGAAAAGACAATATAACTAATACATTAGAAAATTGAAAGAAGAAAGACTAAGGGAGTGTTTGCAAACACTTAAAATAGGTCTTTTTGTTTTTTTCTTAAAAAGCGAGTTTTTAGTGTTTGCAAGTAATAACCTGCTTTTGATTCTACTTCATTTAATCGAATCCAAAAGCAAGGAGAGAGTCTTTAGATTCTAGCCTGCTTTAAGTTTGAATTTTACAAATAAATAAGCACTTCTACTATTTTTTTATCAAACACTCAAGAACCTTCTCATTCTCAACTTTTGATTTTATTTTCAAACACTACTAATTTCGATTTTCAACTACTTCTACTTTTGCTATAATAAATCACTTCTTCTAAGTTTTTGCAAATACTCCCTAAGTATCATTTGTTTTAAAATAATAATTCTTTTTTGTGGACTTCCAAAATGTATTATTCAATCTAAATATCTTTTGTCTATTAGTGTAAAGACTTCTTTTTAATATGTTAGAAAACTCTACAAGTATAAATGTTTTGAGAGAATCCAAAGCAAGCTTAATGAGAGACAATTTAATCCTAAACCTTAAGTCAATGGATAAAGTAATCCCACAACAATATAGATATAGATCTTTCAACTTATTTTAAGCTGGACAATAGCTATTTATATTTTGTATCATTTTTACATTAAAAAGTCTTATCTCTCTAGTTCTGTAGAAAGATTTAAATATAGTAATAGTCTTACCCCAATGTGGATCTTATATATATACATATGTGATTATGAGAAATGGTGGATTATACTTTGGTTTAAAAAAATAAATAAAATTATTTGATAATTAATTCAAGATTTGATAAAAAAATTCATAACAAATCAAATTTGAATGCATTATTCTTCTGAAACTCGGCTCGAACTTAATTTAATTTATATTGATGAGGGGTAAAATCGTATTTCCCCTTTAATATTTATATATTTATTTAATCTTAAATCAATTATTAATTAGCCCTTAAATATTATTAATTAGGCCAAATCCACGAGAAAAGGATCTTGGCGCTCACCTTCTTACATCAGGCTTACGCGGTCAAAAGTCCTAGACATAAATATCCTCGTCCTAACCATTATTAATTAAGTACAATTTAATTGCTTATTTTTCTTACACTTTGGATTTTTCTCCTACATATTGCCAACTGAAGCATTCCTCGGAACAACCTGGGGATCCTTCTAACCTTATTTGCGTATTGCAGACCAATTATCTATACATACATCGATCGAACTTTAACTTTAAAAGAAATATCTTAGCTTGAAGTTCCTTGACTCGAAGTGAGTTGTCCATCTTTTAACAAATCAAATTAAATACAAGTAAATATGTGTTAAGGAATCAACTTACTCTAATTCGATTAGTACTTGTTAATTAACTAAAGCTTGTTCATACTGGATACCATTAATATCATATCATACTCATTTTTCTAACCTAATAAACATATACATAAATTTCAATAGTAAAAAAATTTGGATGTAATTTAATTTAATTTAATTTCACCTCAACTTGCATGAATGGAAACTAAGTGTATATTTTGATCAAGTTGCATTTTGCATCAAGTTAAAGAGCCCCCAGAAAATATATGAGCTGGTGAAAGATTTGGTGGGAACCGATACTAGATAACATCTGTGTAAGTTTGATTCAGGGGCATATCAAATCTACTTTGATTCGGGGGCTCAAATATACTTATTCCCTGATTGGTTGTCAGCAGATTCCACCAAAAATACTAGCCAATCTATGCACATCCCACAATTTACATTGATTACAACGACGAGAGTTGCTGCCCTTATCATAAACAAACATAAACCTATAAAACCACTAACTTAGTAACTTACCATGAAATACTAATCATAGTATTTCGTCAAACAAGTCACGTTGCATTAGGTAATTAGATGCCAATAATGGCAAAACATGTCACGTGACCCATCCCATCCCATTGTTCTTATTTCCTTGGGAAATCCGCCACTTGCACGTGCCTTCCAATTTCCGATTTCCAACCCCGTTTAATTCATCTTTCTCTTGAATGTGACATTTCATGAATTAATCGAAATTCACTTGTGTCTTTTTGAATTTACTAATTATCTTTGTCAGAACATAGTATAACTAATAAATAAATAAGAAGGGTAAATTAGTAAAAGGTGCAATAACTGCTGATATAGGGAGTGTTTGCAAAAATTTCTGCTTTTCGAAGAAGATATTTATTATAGCAGAAGTAGAAGTAGTTGACAATCAGAAGTTGATAGTGTTTGAAAATAGAATTAAAAGTTGAGAATGAGAAGTTGAAAATGTTTGGTGAAAAAGTAGTAAAAATATTTATTTATTTGTAAAATTCAAACTAGAAATGACAAAATCTAAAGACTCCTCTTCCTCGCTTTTAGATTCTGATTAAATGAAGTAGAATTAGAAGCATAAATTGGTATATTCAAACACTAAAAACGCTTTTTTTAAGCAAAATACTGAAAAACACTTATTTTTAGTGTTTGCAAACACTCCTATAAGGTTTCCAGGTCTCAAATTCCTTCGCTTAGACATGTTTCTGACTCATTTAATTGTTTTTGGTTGCGGATTTGTTTGGGATTTTTGGCTTCCTATATATAAATACTTTCTAAGCCTTTATTTTCGAGTCGTTGAATTATAATTCATATTATCAATAAAAGGTTTTTTTTCTAAAGATTATTTTGTTTTCCAATTATGCGTCCCGTGTTGTTGTCGTGTTTAAAGTTTAATAATTAAATTGTATAGTGCGTTAAATATGCATTATACATACATATATATATAACAAGTGCTAATATTATTGTCTTAGTTGCATTTATGTAATATATCTGGCCAAAAATACGTTTTTTTTTATTTGCTAAAATAGATGCTTGGTCAGAGAAAAACCGACAAAGACTGTTTGTCACGCCCATGACGTTAGGGTGTCTTTTTATAACTCTTTGGTGGATTGTGATGTGAATGATCGTATGTGGCTTGATCGGTGGGTTTGTGGGTACGTGTACATGACCCGGATGTTCAGCGGGCTACCGGTTAAGTTCGGGGAGCTTGTTGCTAGTCGTGGACTTGACGGTGAAGAAAGGGAATTGGCCATCCCTGGCCGGTGTCGGATCCGAGCCGCATTCTGATGAGCCCAAGCGGCGAAACCGGTGGTTGTCTTGTGGGATAAGTGGCCGGGTGGTCGGGGCGCCGTGGCATCGTGTGGTGGCCGAAATGGCTAGCCCGTGACAAGTGGTATCGAGCCGTCCCGACATTTGTATTAAGTGGTTGCGCCAAGCGCTCTTGCAAGAGGGTGGTGGAGTAGGCGGGGAGCGGAACATGTTGCGTGGCGATCATGGGAGAATCCTCTGCGGTCTCCGAGTGCGATTGGTGTGCGAGGGGCACACGTGTGGGCGGCGGGGCGCCATTGATGCGGCCGGGTGGAGTAGACCGTGTACGAGGGCGTACACCATCTTGGGTGGGGAGGATGTCACGCCCGTGACATTGGGGTGTCTTTCGCTATAACTCTTTGGTGGATTGTCTTTGTGAATGATCGTATGTGGGCTTGATCGGTGGTTTTGTGGGTACGTGTACATGACCCTTCGGATGTTCGGGCGAGCCTACCCGGTTAAGTTCGGGAGCTTGTCGCTAGTCGTGGACTTGACGGTGAAGAAGGGAATTGGCCATCCCTACCCAAATGGCCCGGGTCGGATCTTTGGAGCCGCATTCTCGATGAGCCCAAGCGGGCGAAAACCGCCATGTGGTTGTCTTGTGGGATAAGGCCCCGGGTGGTCCGGCGCCGCGAGCATCGTGTGGTGGCGAAATGGCTAGGCCCGTGACATGTTGCTCTTTTCTCGCATCGATATAACTAAATTAAATTTGTTATCAATGAAATATATTGTCATTAAATAGCTAATCATAACCGGGTGGGCTAAGCCACCTGGCCACAACAATCGTGGGGTGGAGGTCGAGGGTTCAAATCATCGCTCCATCAAATTCTTTGTGGGGTGGAGGTCGGGGGTTCTTATCCTCGCTCCATCACTGAATAGTATCCGTGTGGGTTCGATTCGGGAGAGATCGTTATTAGTAGATTGGGGTCGAACATAATTATTCTCTTTACCAGGGGTGGGAGGATGATCGGTTGTACGTCGTCGTGAGACCACGTCGTCGTAACATCGTTATTAGTAGATTGGGGTCGAACATAATTATTCTCTTTTGGGGGTGGGATGATCGGTTGTACGCCGCCAGACCCGTCGCCGAACAACTGGCCGGTGCGTGCACATCCGCGGTTTACCTTAGCGGTAGCAATGAGGAGCCGGAGTTGTTGTCCTCGAGGCATAGTCGGACGTAAGCTTGGAAACGAGTTATCAAAAAAAAAAAAAAAAATAGCTAATCATATAAAAAGTACACAATAATTAATTCATTAATTAATCAATACATTTGCTAATAAGGGTACCTCTGCATCGTAGTACGTAGCTGCCAAAAAGTCAGAATCCTATGTAGAGGCTTCGCAATATCCTACTTCTGGTGTATGTACTCCAAACAATCTTTGGATCATTGTTCTACCTCATGTGGTTGATTTTTGATGATAGAGTGCCATGTTTGAAAGGCAATCAACAAACCAAGGCATGCTAAATTTCATCATTGTTTAAAAAAAAAATGTAATGTTACTCTTGTATGTTTCTTATTTGTTTTATAAATATTATATTAATTATGAGAAAATATATTTGTTAAGTGAGAGAGAGAGAAAACTATGTGAGAGTACACCATCCGAGCTAGTCTAATTGGTGGTATTAACACTCTAAGAACTTGAGATCGAGTGGGTCCTAGGTTTAAGTGTGGAAGAAGGCATGAAATCCACTTCCACGAGTGAGAAGTTCATTGGTGCGACGCGGATGGAAAGTTCGAAGAGAAAGCCCAAGAAAAAAGTCCGTTTGATATAGTCTCCAGTCATTACATTCACATAAATTAAGTGACCATCAATACACATTGCATACAAAGAATGACTAAATGTGTGTGTGCGCGCGCATGCATGGAAAGTCCTCAGGTGATCAAGATGGTGCCGCCGACAAGGGCCTCGAAATTCTATTATATATATGTGGTTGTTATATGAATATAAATATTGCCATAAGTAACACATTTGCAAGTTAGTGAAGTGAAAAAGATATTGTATTTTAACGTTGAGTTTTAGAGTTCGATTCCAAACAGTTGATAAGCTTAAGAGACTTTTTCACTTTGTATCTAACATTTTCTTTTTCCAAATCACTCAGCCCAACTCCTTCATATCTTAATTAATTTGTCTTTTTCCATTTGTATCTAACTAATATATTAATATTTTTTTGTTGTCTTTTCTCTATGGTAAATTATATTGAACTATCTTTTCTATGACTTTATTTAATGAGATCGAAATATAAAAGTCGGAGTAATATATTCCGTTGCATATCTTATTTTATATGTTAAATTAATGAAATTATATGAGATCGAATTTTTTTTTATATGTTTAACTTCTTTTCTTTATGTAAACATAAGTGACCGATTTCCTTTTTTCACTCCAGGTCCCTAAATCTAGAATCGGCTTTGTGCATGTGTGGTTTGCCCTTACATAGAAACAAAAATATAAGGCCCAATGTTTTGTGGCATGCGTTCTTAAACAATAAACTCTTTTTTTTTTTTTTTTCCTTACATTTAGAGGAAATAATTGATTTATAAGTGGCTTTTCAATATACCATTTATTTTGGACAATTTTGAAATAAATGTTGGAATTGGTTTTATTAAATGGGTTTTGACCCGATTTTGACCAATTATTTAAGTGGGGTCATTTATTCAATGTATGAAATAAATGAGATAAACGTCATCTACGTCGCGGGTAGATGAGTTTAGCATTTGAATTTCTCAAAACCAATATCGGGTGAATGAGAAATAAATGCATAAAGTTGGTACTTAAAATCTTTTATATATGGAATATAAAAGGGTGGGAATATGGAAAACCATATCCCACGTATGAAACATAGTAAATGTTTGACTAGTTAATAAAGAGCTTCACCACTAATAAGGAGTAATCAAGTGGAACTCCTTATGGTACACCATAGTGGACCAAGTCAATTTTGACTAGCTTTTGGCTAGCTCAAAGGCAGGAGACGCAGTGCGAACACCGTCCGAACAGCCGAGTCGGCCCAGTGCCCGCGCACATAGTCGCATTGGGCGCTTTCGAGGCGCACTTTGAGGAGCTTAGGTGGCGGTGACGGTGACTTGGCGAGAATCGTCCGGGTGGCGACACGTGGCATTTGTTTGGATGCGTCTGCTCGCTAACAGAGGACAGTATTTGGACATGGCCGCCCGGTGTGATCGGGTATGCTAATAGGTGTATTCGCTTCAGCAGATGAGATCGGGACCATCGGATCGCGGTGTTAACCACGTGGCGCGATCCGCGGTCATGATCGATCCGGACAGGGGTTGCACCCAATTTGAAGAGACACGGGGAGCTCTATATAAATCATTTCATTCATTTCGCAACATCGAATTTCGAGATTCATATAAAGCATTACGCATTAAAGTCTTGAGAGTTCAAAATAACATCTTAGTGTTATTTGTACTTGCGATTTGTAGTGCAACTATCGCAAGTAGTTCGTCGTTGTATCTTGGGAGACGATTGTCGTATTAAAAGTAAGCACCGTGAGCGGGCAATCTCGTCTTAAAGAAAGAGTCCAACTCTTTGCCTCTCGACGGAAAACAGACGCGTGATACGATCTTTCTTCTCAACAACTATGAAATTTTCGATTTTACGTTCTTCGCTCAATTTGGTTTCGATCATTCGGTATCACCAACCTATTTTTCCCAACAATAAAACATTTAGGGTGCATGAGAGGAATGGTGGGGTGGCCCTTGAGAGGAGCACAAACCTTGAAAGAGAACGTGGGTACCTCCATGTATTCGCTGTGGTCCATTGCACTTTTGCATGTTCCCATGAATCCCCAACTAAATAAGATAAGATCCCCTACTCTTCTACCTTTTCACTTCTTTTCATGCCAATTGTTGGTTTTTGTATTTTTATTTGTAGATTTAGTAAAGTAATTAGTTATTATTATATAGGGTTTTCACACCATCCCCATAACCATTATGTTTTTTTTTTTTAATTTATAATAAGGACGAACTAAATGCTGGTCTATGGGCGTGGATCCTCTCCATTTAGGAGGTGTAAATTTTTGTGCATTTGGAGAGGAAAACATATGTGCATCTATACATACACCTATACATACATATACATATATATAAGTGTATGTATAGATGTACATGTGTCTTTCTCTCCAAATGCACAAGAAATTTACACATCCTAAATGGAGAGGATCCATTTCCTGGTCTATACCCAACTCGTGTAACTTCGTGGAAGGTGTGAATCGCACGATATATCTCAACGAGCTAGGGTCTTGAGCTGAAATCCTCCTCCAACCTGTTACCATACGGTCGAACCCCTTGTTGTGAGTGTCAGAGAAGCGGACATCACATCACTCAAATCATTGACACCGTTGAGCCATGGCACACGGCATTAGATTTAGTTTTTATGTTTTCCTTTTTGGTAGCGAAATTAAGGTATTTTTAGAATTTATAATCTTGCACATCTTTTATTTTAATTGGGACAACATATATTAAATTGAGTGAAATTTTACAATATGACAAAGATACACTCATACACATAGAAGTTATTAGATTGGATTTTTCATACAATGTATCTCAAATTTATTATTTTCATTTCTTTGAATATTTCAAAATAAAGTTCTATTTAAGTCTTCTTTTTTTTTCAACAACTATTGGAACTATTTGTTACTTTGTAATGGTTATGGGAGCCAAGTAGCTATAATTAGTGACAATGTTGACTTTTACGATTTATAAATTCGATCAATTTTTATTATTCAAAAGTGAATACAAAATTTACAACAAAGCCGTATTCTTAAAAATTACGTCGAGTCCAACACATTTCAATAAAATTGTTGTAGTATTTCGACGATTTCGATCCACTTGGAATATAAATTTGACAATAATAAAATATTTATCAAAGTTCCTTTTAGTGTAGTTAATCAAACTTTTTTTGAGGAAGTGTAGTTATTCAAACTAGTAATTACAATGTGAATGTATCAACTTCGGTTTAGATAGGAGAAGGAGCATGTGATTAAACATAAGGAAATGGGTAAGAAAAGGGCATTAAAAAATGTATTATAGTGTCGATTCTAATTTAAATTCATAGATATAGTTCTAAATATTCATTGTGACATTAAATTTAGGGATAATTACGAAAATACCCCAAAGGTTTGGGGTAATTATAAAAAAACCCGGAGATGTTACAAAATATTCATTGTGACATTAAATTTAGGGATAATTACGAAAATATCCCAATTTAGTTCCTATCTTGACCACTTTTGACGGATCTCAGGGGTTAGCTCTACCATCATCACTCTTCCTCGGGCACGACATCTGAGCGGTCCGGATCTTTTTCTTCTCTTTTTTCCTATTTTAGTGGGTTTGGTTTCCTTGTCCATTTCTTCCACCTTTCTTTTGGATTTCTCGCTCTCCTCTCCTTCTTGCCTCAACGTAACATTTTCGGCCACTGTGCATTTCCCAATACTTCACCTATCCCATCCCCTACCGCAAACTTAAGTTTCATGTGGAATGTAGATACTGGTGACTTGAAAAGAATTAAGGCGAGGTCTACCAATTATAACATTGTAAGTGGAGTAAGAGTCCACAACAAGAAAAGTTACCATCCGTGTTTTTGCATGGGAGATCTCCTAGCGACATAGGCAAGGTGACTGTCCAAGTGGTTCCACCATTCCTCCTCCAAAGCCAAATAGGGCGGTCTCTACCGGCTTGATCTCCATTTCTAGCTCCATCCTTAAGTAGGCTTCATGGAATAGCACATTGGTCGAGCTTAGGTATCACCATAGCCCTGGCTACCTCGTAATTTGCTATGGTTGTTGTGATTACCATAGCATCCAAAATAACAATACTTTCTGGTTATGTACACACTTGATTTATCGTACAACAAATGTAACATCTCAATAAGCTTTCACATAAAAATGATTTAGTGCATGTTTGATATCACTTGAAATTGACTTCTTAACAAGTGACATTTCAAAAAGCCTTAAATTTTGGCATCTCTATAATGGAATTTTTAGAGAAGATATTTATCCAAAAATACATTCTAAATTAACCATAAAACAACTACTATTTTAAAAAATTGACTTCTAAATTCAAAAGCCAATTTGAAACGTATTCCAAAACAAGCATTTAATTTGCATTGAGGCTCCTTGCAAATAACCTCTCTAACTTGTGGGCGACATTTTTTTCTTTTTGTGTACTTATAAAGAATTGGGTAATGACTTTCAATTCAATTTAATTTGATTATGAGAAAATCTCATTTCGTTCCGCTAGAAAAAAAAATTACCCAGAAATGTGAATGTTTATGAAAATTTTCAGAAAATACATTATTCATCCATTTAACCATTTTCACTTTTTCGTTCATCACTCACTCCTACTCATTTTTCAAAAAAACCTATCAAATCACCAATCATTATTGCCCATTTTAATTCCCACAAAATTATACTATTTACCTACTCATATGCTTTTAACTACCAATCATATTTAATCATTATTTTGTTATTTCAGTATCAAATCAACTTTCATCATTACATTTTCATCTCATATCCCACACTATCATAATTCATTCTTTTTCTTTCAAAAATTCATCACTATTATCTAGCAAAATGAAAATTTTTAAAATGAAAGGATATCAATCACACCCTAAAATTTTGGTATCAAGCTTACATCATCAATGTGATGTGGGGTAAAGCTTCTTTTACACAATTAAATTTTATTTAAGGCATTGTCGGTATTACTCCAACTCGAAATTTGATAATCATGCATAAATATTGATAAGGCCTCTTGGCGAGATCTTCTCAAGAATCAACCCGATCCTCGGCTAGCTTTGCAAAAGACTAATCAGGAGAGAACTCGGCGTGAGCACTCCGACGATCAAGTCGGTAAAAGGAAAAGAGTAAAGAGAAGTGTATAAAATATAAAAGCTGAATAAAAATGCCCCATGATCCCTTCATTTATTACCTTCTTCCTCCTTTTATACCCAAGCCCTTTGGTCCTTTGAGGTCCACGTGTCAAATCGGGATTGGGAGAGAGATCGGGGGGAAATCATTTAGGTTGACAAAAAGAATCTGGTCACATCGGTCAGGTCGTCCCCGGGGATAGTTACTGCCTGTCAAATCCGCTTTTTAGGATATTAATTACTTGTCAGGTCTTTCTCCTGTAGCAGTTATTGCGCGTAGGTATGACCTGACACTTAATAACCGTGTCGGTCATCCGCCTCTTTTAGTAACTTTGTCAGGGTCGACCAAGGTTTTAGCCTTTTGTAGTCAAGTCAATCGCATCTGCTTAGTAACTATTAATCGGTCGGTCGTACTCTTTAGTAACTCCTGTCGGCTCGGTCGTACTCTTGTAGTTTACTCTCATTTGTCGGCTCGATCGTACTCTCTAGTTACTCTCGCTCAGCTCGGTCGTACTCTTAGTTCTCCTTTTCGGCTCGGTCGTACTCTTGTAGTTACTCTCTGTCGGGTCGGCCAAAGCTCTTAATAGTCAATCGGTCGACCAAAGCTCGAACATCAGTCGGCTCGGTCTTACTTTCTAGTTACTCTGTCGGGTCGGCCAAAGCTACGAACATCGGTCGGCTCGGTCTTACTTTCTAGTTACTCTCTGTCAGGTCGGCCAAAGCTCTTAATAGTCAATCAGGTCGACCAAAGCTCTGAATATTAACAGGTCGGCCAAAGCTCTTAATAGTCTATCGGTCGACCAAAGCTCAATAGCCTATCGGTCGACCCAGAGCTACGAGTATTTAGCGGTCGGCAAAATCCTTCAATAGTCCATCGGATCGACCTAAGTTACAATACTAGCAAGTCGATCAAAACTCTTAGTTCTCTACCAGGTCGGCCGACCATCTTAATAGCCTTTAAATAGCTGTCGGTCGAGGAAGCTCTAAATACTAGCGGTCGGCCAAATCTCTTAATTTATGGTGGCTTCTTTTATATGTACTTAGCTACACGAATCAACTAGTCCCCTACTCTCTAGTTTGAGCGTAGAGTCTATACTTGGAGAGTACAAAGTGCAGGTCTCCTAAATTTATATGCACTTAGATACGCCGAATCAACTAGTCCCCCTCTTTCTCCTGGTTTGAGCGTAGGTCAGGCTTGGAGAGTACAAAGTGCCGGTCTCCCTAAATTTATATGCACTTAGATACGCCGAATCAACTAGTCCCCCTACTTTCCTAGTTTGAACTTAGGTCTAAACTTTGGAGAGTACAAAGTGCCAGTCTCTCCTTTGGTCCTCGTCCTCCATTTGGGTCGAGTGCGTCGCGGGCTTGTTCTAGAAACGGGCGGTTATTTTTGAATTTTGAATGGCTCTTCGATTTCGTGTATGACCGGTGCATTTAATGCCTTGTCAAATCAAGTCACCTCATCATCTCTCCTAATCTTAGCCATTGATACATCCATCATCCGTGACCGCCCTCGATCGCCACCCCCTCATCTTCCTTACCAGCGGTATAAATAACCTTCCCCTCCCATTCTCCTCTTCTTCCTTCATTTTTCTTCCTCAAAGCTCTGTGGGTTCCTCCATATTTTCGAGTATTTCCTACTATTTCAAGCTTTTTAATACCCATTACATTCATCCTCCTCGAAGCATCTATGGCCCACCGATCAAGTAAGTTTTAATTTCTTCTTTTTCCATTTCTCTTTTTTTTTTTCTTTACTCTCTCTTCCTCTCTTCTTTTTTTTTTTATATATATATATATATGTATATCTTTGGTGTATGCATCCATCCTCTCTTCCGTATGCGTTTCGCCTTCCTCGTTCGACCGTGACCTCTTGATCGAATTCTTTACTCACTTTCCCCTCTTATTAAAATGGCTTCTTCGAGTAACAACCCAGCTCGGCCAAACATCTATAGCACCCTTCGAGAGGGCTCCTTAGATAACCTTCGAATAAACGCTGGTATTCCGTGAGTACGAGTCTGGCTGCGTCTTCCAGGGCCCCAGGCGTTCCTTATAACCCTCCTCCGAGGCTTTGCCACTTTTTTTTTGTGGAACAACTTGAGGCGAGGGCTACGCTTCCCTGTTCCGACCTACTAGGTCGGGTCTCCCGTAGTTTTGGGATTCCCTTACTCAATTAGTCCCCAACTCCATTAAATTTCTTCGCTAGTTAGCTTTTCCATAATAATCCAACATTCCCAAGAAGAGCCCACCCCTGGACTCACGGAGGACATTCTACCAAGCCAAAACCTCGAGCACTCCCGGGTTCTATTTCACCAACAGCGGGGGTTTGGCCAAGTTTATAGACGGCACCCCTTCATCTAATAAAAGCGGAAAAAGAGATTTTTCTACATTTCTTCTCCCTGACCACAGGCCTTCCCGACTCATTTGGATTGACGACCCCCCATCAAGGTCGGGGTGGGAAACCTACTCCGGCTATTATATCTCTAGCTCGGCGTTTAAATACGAATCCCTACCACGCCCGACTCTTGGTCGATTCGTGGCCTTTGTTATACCATTTTCACTTGAGTCAGAAGGCGGTAGACCTTCCCAAGACCTAGGTATATATTGCTCCACTATTCCCCCTCATTTCCTCTTTATTTACTCTTTGTTAACTAATTCTTTTTGCGAGCAATCGATGGTGATCGACGCTTTGCCGGGCGACAATCGGAGATCTTGGTCGCCCAATCCACCCCGGGGGAAGGTCACATTCCTCTCACAAGCAACCTCGGGAGCAAGTCCCCCTCGCTTCCCATACTTTGTTGCCTCGACGCCTCGGCGACCCCGGCCTCCCATGACCCATCTCCTCCTCCGGCTAACTTGATCCGTCAAAGGAAAAGGCGCACCCATGTCGCTTTCTCGGGGACCGCATCTATCAGGCCACGCTTGAATACTGGAAGATCTTCCTACCGGGGACGGGGACTCCCTCGAATATCATAGTCCCGAACTCAATGCAACTTGGGTGGAGAACCCTGGTCACCCTGTTCACGACGAGCCTGGGGAATGCGGACATCCAAGTCCGTATCCGTGATATGGCCCATTATGCATCTAAGGTAATGAATTTTAAATCACGATCTTAAATCACCCCTTTTAATGTTGTTTGCTTACACTTATGATTTTAGATGATCGACCATGGGCTCGATTGTTCGAGATGCCCGTGTAGGTCGGCCGTCTTGGCGAGCTTCGTCGGGCTAATGAAATTTTGCAACACAAGTACGATCGGATATCTTCCGTGGTCGCTCTTTGGATACCGAGCTTCAAAATGCCTCTACGAGGAGATCCGAACTTGAAGGCTCACTAGGCGCTCGAGGCCAAGGTCAAACTTCCGGAAGAGGGCATTGAAGGCGAGGCCGAGATCCCCGAGCTAAGGAAGAGGGGAGGATCTCCGGGATCGCGGCGGGCAAGAGCCGAGTGGGCTAATGAGAAGGAGAAGTTCCTTGAGTCCGACGAATATCTCGACCGGTGGCGGATGCGACTCTCCCATACTTGGAAGCAGGCTTGCTTATAATGGCAAGAGGGCTAAGCCAAAGGCTTTACCCTGGAGTACGGATCGAAGGAGGCTATCAAAGATTTGCCTTCCGAGGCCCAAGCTAACCTCGTATCGGAGATCTTCCCGGTAGCTCTGCTTCCATCTCGCCTCAAACGGGTCCCTGCAAGTTGCCTCTCTCGGCTCATCCCGCTCTCCAAAACCTTGAGCGGTGATAGCGATGGAACTCCGACTCCTCCCTCCCCTAGTGTAAATGAGCAAGAGAATGTAGTTCCTAGAGTATCCATAGCTGTTGTAATTATGCTTTTGTCCTTTCAATCGGTGTAATTATGTTTTGCTTAATCGAAAAATGCACTTATCTTCTTTTAGTTTGTTAATTTCGTGAATTGTGCGGTTAGACCGGGCCTACTTAAGCCATCATGTTTCCGTCGTAAAAAATCTCAAAAATGCCTTTGAGCTCGTAAATTCATTTGTATCATGGGATGTCGGCTTGAGCGTGCTTGATCCTTGGGGGATTGGAGTTTGTTTTCCGAGCATAGAGCTTTTCTAAGGGACTGAGATGGAACGAGTTGAGCTCGGCCACTCAGAGATTTGAGCTTGTTTAACCCTCGGAGATTAATTTCCCCAAGGGACCTGAGATGGTACGAGTTGAGCTCGGCCACTCGGGGGTTTTGAGCTTATTTAACCCTCGGAGATTAGAGCTTCCCGAGGACCGAGATGGTATGGTGAGCTCGGCCATTCGGGGTTTGAGCTTATTTAACCTCGGAGATTAGAGCTTCCCAAGGGACTGAGATGGTACGAGTTGAGATCGGCCTCTCAAGGGTTTGAGCTTATTTAACCCTCGGAGATTAGAGCTTCCCGAGGGACTGAGATGGTACGAGTTGAGCTCGGCCTCTCGGGGGTTTGAGCTTATTTAACCTCGGAGATTAGAGCTTCCCCAAGGGACTGAGATGGTACGAGTTGAGCTCGGCCTCTCGGGGTTTGAGCTTATTTAACCTCGGAGATTAGAGCTTCCCAAGGGACTGAGATGGCAGTGAGCTCGAGCTCGGCCACTTAGGGGTTTGAGCTTGTTTAACCCTCGGAGATTAGAGCTTCCCAAGGGACCGAGATGGTACGAGTTGAGCTCGGCCATTCGGGGGTTTGAGCCTATTTAACCCTCGGAGATAAAATTTCCCCAAGGGACTGAGATGGCACGAGCTGCGCTCGCCACTCGGGGGTTTGAGCGAGACTGGAAAACACTTTGTATAGTTTGCCAAAATATTGATTTCATTCAAACTAGTAAATTACACATAAAATTTCCTCGGATGACATACATTCCATGGCCTAGGAATTTTAGTACCTTTCATATCTTCCAATCCATAAGCTCCTTAGCAATTACTTTAGTGACCTTGTAAGGCCCTTTCGATTCGCCTCTAGCTTTCCCTCTAGGTTTGAGCATCCGCTTGCCTTAAAACCCAGGTCTCCCACATTGAAACTCCTCTTTCTTACTTTCGTCGTGCGTGGCTTTTAACAAACTTTTACTAGCTTCCATCTTCAAATAAGCTTGCTCTCTCCTCTCTTCCACTTGGTCTAATGCCTCCTCAATAGCTCAGTATTGAGTTCTCCCTCAAAGTTACGACGCGGTGGCTTTCCATACCGATCTCTCTCTTGGTATGACGGCTTACATCCCATATACGGACCGAATGGGGTTTCTCCCGTTGCCTCCTTGGGAGTAGTGCGATGAGACCATAACACCGAGTGCGGCTTGTCCACCCATCCTCCTCCGGCTCGTTCGGCTTTGCCTTGATTCCTTTGACGATAGATCGGTTCGTGACCTCTACTTGACCATTTGCTTGAGGGTGGGCTACGGAGGTGAAGTGCTGCCTAACTTTCATCTCTGCTAACCATTTCCTGATCTTCCTGCCCTGAAACTGAGTTCCGTTGTCCGATATCAGATCTCTCGGCCACCCATACCTGCTAACCAAATTTTTCCAAATGAAACTTTTAATTTGCGACTCGGATATCCTGGCCACGAGTTCTGCTTCCACCCATTTGCTAAAGTAATCCACCGCTACTATCAAGAACTTTCTCTGTCCTGTTGCTCTAGGGAAAGGTCCCACGATGTCTATCCCCCACTTTGCGAAAGGACATGGTGAGCTCATAACCCCTAATAGTTCTCATTGGCCGATGTATGTGATGTGAGTGTGTCTCGCAACTATCACACTTCCTTACCATCTCCTCGGCAGCCCTCTTCCATTTGGGCCAAAAATATCCAGCTCGGACCACCTTTTTGGCTAAAGCTCTTCCCCCAATATGAGCTCCACATGCACCCTCATGTATCTCCCTCAACACATAATTGCCTTCCTCTTCGGATAAGCATCTTAAATAGGGTAAAGAGAAAGCCTTTTTATACAACAACCCTCCAATTAGCCGAAATCGCACAGCTCTTGCTTTTAACCGCTCTGCCTTCCTCTTATCCTCCGGTAGGTCGTTCTTGCTTAAGTATTTGTGGAGATCAGCTCTCCAATCATCCCCCTCTCCTATTTCTGTGATCTCGGCTCCGATGCTTGCGGTTTGTCTATCGAACCGTTATGTTTCGTGATTCACTTTCCGAGTGAGCTAGCCACTTTCGAAAGATGATCCGCCTTTGTGTTCTCTCCTCTTGGTACTTGAAGCAACTCAAATTTGTCGAACTTTTCCACCAGCTCTGCCACCACTCCTACATATCTCCTCATTCTATCTTCTTTGATATCATAGTTTCCCAGGCCGATTAGTTATCAACATTGAATCGGAGTATGCAATTACAGCCACGACTCCCGGATCTAATGCCATTTTGAGTCCTCTTACCAAAGCTTCATATTCAACCTTGTTATTCGACGCTTTGAATCCGAACTTAATCGCAAACTCCGGATCTTCCTGGATGGGTTGGTTAGGACAATCCCCGCACCGCTTCCCAATGAGCGCAGAGCCATCCACATGCAACCGGACTGTATTGAGGAGCTAGGTTCGAGGCCATTTCTTGCAAAAAATCCGCCGCGAGCTTGCGCTTTGATGGCCATTCTAGCCTATATTCCAAATCGAATTCCCCCACTTCTACGTCCCAATTTTATCATGCGGCGACACTTACGGTTTACTCATAATGTGCCCTAAAGGCATATTAGTAAGCACCACCACCCTGTGAGACAAGAAATACGGCCTTAACTTTCGAGTAGCCGTTACAGTGGCAAGTCCTCCTTTTTCTATTTTCGAATATCTTGTTTCCGCCCCTTGCAAGACCTTGCTAACATAATAAATCGGCATTTGCTTATTTCCCTCGACCTTAACAAAACAGAATCGATCGCCCCCACTCATATGGAAAGATCAGATATAATTCCTCACCTCGGCTCGGTTTAGTAAGCAGAGCGCGCTAGACATGCTTTCAATTCCTGAAAGCTTGCTCGCACTCCGGTGCCCATTCAAAATTTTTAGCCTTTCTTAACACCTTGAAGAAAAGCGGGGCTCCGCTCCGCCGACTTAGATATGAAACGGTTCAGTCCGCTTATACGATCTCGTGAGTCGTTGTACCTTCCCGATGTTTGTGGGTGATTCCATTTCTCTCTCGCCTTACTTACTTTCTCCGATTCACTTCGATGCCCTTCTCTCGTAACCATGAAGCCAAGAAACTTCCGGACCTAACACCGAACGAGCACTTACATTTGGGTTTAACTTCATTCCAAACCTCCTTAATGCTACGAACGTCTCTCCCGGATCTTCTATATGGTCATTCTCCTTACTACTCTTTACTAACATGTCATCCACATAGACCTCCATGTTGCGGCCCAATTGGCTTTTGAATACTCTATCCATCAACCTTTGATAGGTAGCCCGGCATTTTTAGCCCGAATGGCATAACTACGTAACAATAGGTCCCCCAGGAAGTGATGAAGCTCACCCTTTTCTCGTCCTCCTCTCGCCAACGATCCGATGATAACTTGATATGCATCCATCATACTCAGCACTCATATCCGCCGTTGAATCCACCAACCGATCAATCCGAGGTAACGGGTAATGATCTTTGGGACAAGCCTTATTGAGGTCTCTGAAGTCGATACACATCCTGAACTTTTCACCTTTCGGAACCAGCACCGCGTTAGAGACCCATTCCGGGAATTGGATCTCCCTTATGTGTCCACTTGTAACAACTTTTCCACTTCTTCTTGAATGACCTGGTCTTTCTCATACCCGAACGGCCTCTTCTTACCTTGTGACAGGTCTCACTAAAGGGTCAACGTTCAAATGATGTTCCACCATGTCGGGGTCGACCCTTGCGGGTCTCTAGATGACCGGGCGAAGACATCTATGTTTTTCTTAGGAAGTCCGTGATTCCTTTAGTTAGCTTGGATCCCAATTTAGTTCCTATCTTGACCACTTTTGACGGATCTCCGGGGTTAGCTCTACCATCGACTCTTCCTCGGGCGACACATCGAAAGCAGTTTGGATCTTTTTCTTCTCTTTTTTCCTATTTTAGTGGGTTTGGTTTCCTTGTCCATTTCTTCCACCTTTCTTTTGGATTTCCTCTCGCTCTCCTTTCTTCTTTCGCCTCAACGTAACATTTTCTCGGCCCTGTGCATTTCCCAATACTTCACCTATCCCATCCCCTACCGCAAACTTAAGTTTCATGTGGAATGTAGATACAACAGCTTGAAAAGAATTAAGGGCAGGTCTACCAATTATAACATTGTAAGTGGAGTAAGAGTCCACAACAAGAAAAGTTACCATCCGTGTTTTTGCATGGGGAGATCTCCTAGCGACATAGGCAAGGTGACCTGTCCGAGTGGTTCCACCATTCCTCCTCCAAAGCCAAATAGGGCGGTCTCTACCGGCTTGATCTCCATTTCCAGCTCCATCCTTAAGTAGGCTTCATGGAATAGCACATTGGTCGAGCTTAAAGGTATCCACCATAGCCCTGGCTACCTCGTAATTTGCTATGGTTGTTGTGATTACCATAGCATCCAAAATAACAATACTTTACGGTTATGTACACACTTGATTTATCGTACAACAAATGTAACATCTCAATAAGCTTTCACATAAAAATGATTTAGTGCATGTTTGATATCACTTGAAATTGACTTCTTAACAAGTGACATTTCAAAAAGCCTTAAATTTTGGCATCTCTATAATGGAATTTTTAGAGAAGATATTTATCCAAAAATACATTCTAAATTAACCACAAAACAACTACTATTTTAAAAAATTGACTTCTAAATTCAAAAGTCAATTTGAAACGTATTCCAAAACAAGCATTTAATTTGCATTGAGGCTCCCTTGCAAATAACCTCTCTAACTTGTGGGCGACATTTTTTTTTTCTTTTTGTGTACTTATAAAGAATTGGGTAATGACTTTCAATTCAATTTAATTTGATTATGAGAAAATCTCATTTCGTTCCGCTAGAAAAAAAAAAATTTACCCTTAAATGTGAATGTTTATGAAAATTTTTAAAATACATTATTCATCCATTTAACCATTTTCACTTTTTTCGTTCATCACTCACTCCTACTCATTTTTCAAAAAACCTATCAAATCACCAATCATTATTGCCCATTTTAATTCCCACAAAATTCTACTATTTACCTACTCATATGCTTTTAACTACCAATCATATTTAATCATTATTTTGTTATTTCGTATCAAATCAACTTTCATCATTACATTTTCATCTCATATCCCACACTATCATAATTCATTCTTTTTCTTTCAAAAATTCATCACTATTCTCTAGCAAAATGAAAATTTTTAAAATGAAAGGATATTCAATCACACCCTAAAATTTTGGTATCCAAGCTTACATCATCAATGTGATGTGGGGTAAGCTTCTTTTACACAATTAAATTTTATTTAAGGCACTATCGGTATTACTCCAACTCGAAATTTGATAATCATGCATAAATATTGATAAGGCCTCTTCAATGAGATCTTCTCAAGAATCCAACCCGATCCTCGCCTAGCTGCAAAAAGACTAACCGGAGAGAACTCCGGCGTGAGCACTCGACGATCAAGTCAAGTAAAAAGGGAAAAGAGTAAAGAGAAAGTGTATAAAATATAAAAGTGAATAAAAATGCCCAGATCCCTTCATTTATTACCTTCTTCCTCCTTTTATACCCAAGCTCTTTGGTCCTTTGAGGTCCACGTGTCAAATCGGGATTGGGAGAGAGATCGGGCGGGAAATCATTTAGGTTGACAAAAAAAGAATGGTCACATCGGTCGTGTCGTCCCAGGGGATAGTTCTTGCTGTCAAATCCGCTTTTTAGGATATTAATTACTTGTCGGTCTTTCTCTCAGCTTGATTATTGCGCGTAGGTATGACGACACTTAATAACTTCGTGTCGGGTCATCCGCCTCTTTTAGTAACTTTCGTCGGGTCGACCAAGGTTTTAGCCTTTTGTAGTCAAGTCAATCGATCCGCTAGTAACTATTAATCGGTCGGTCGTACTCTTTAGTAACTCCTGTCGGCTCGGTCGGTACTCTAGTTACTCTCTGTCACTCGGTCGTACTCTCTAGTTACTCTCGCTCAGCTCGGTCGTACTCTCTAGTTACTCCCTGTCCCTCGGTCGTACTCTGTAGTTACTCTTTGTCAGGTCGGCCAAAGCTCTTAATAGTTAATCAGGTCGACCAAAGCTCTGAACATCAGGTCGGCTCGGTCTTACTTTCTAGTTACTCTGTCGGTCGGCCAAAGCTCAACATCGGTCGGCTCGGTCTTACTTTCTAGTTCTCTGTTGTCGGTCGGCCAAAGCTCTTAATAGTCAATCAGTCGACCAAAGCTCAATATTAACAGGTCGGCCAAAGCTCTTAATAGTCTATCAGGTCGACCAAAGCTCTGAATAGCCTATCAGGTCGACCGGAGCTCTGAGTATTTAGCAGGTCGGCAAAATCCTTCAATAGTCCATCGATCGACCTAAGTTCGAATACTAGCAAGTCGATCAAAGCTCTTAGTTCTCTACCAGGTCGACCGACCATCTTAATAGCCTTTAAATAGCCTATCAGGTCGACCGAAGCTCTAAATACTAGCAGGTCGGCCAAATCTCTTAATTTATGGTGGCTTCTTTTATATGTACTTAGCTACACCGAATCAAATATCAATATATTGACAAGTGAGTAGCACTCACGATATCTCCAATAAAATGCTCCCCTTATCCACCAAAAAGATCAATGTAAAGTGTAATATTTTTTAAAAATATTTTAGGTGATTAAATACACGATTTTTAAAAAAGTTAGGAAGCAACATGCAAGACACTCAAAGCATACGCAAAAGGAGTATATGGAGTATAACTGTAGGTAGTGTGGTTTCGAAGAAAAAAACACTATAGGTAGTTAGTAACTGTACATTGGGTTGGATCCTGACCCATGCCATAGTCAGTGGTCCAATTAATCAAACGATCGGTTCGATCCCCTAATCGACCTTGTGTACAAGGGTCGGTTAAGAGTCGAGGTTATTTGACCTTAAACCGTCGGGACAACCATGAACCAGTGATTTGATTACGGTTAACCGGGTTTACCATTGGTTCCAAAACCACCCTTTCACTACCAAGGGGCAGTTTTTTTGGTAAGGATTGAAAAAATTCAACTCTTCAATCCATGGATTCTACTTGGCAACAAATAATTTAGTAACAAGGTTGAGAGTTACTAAAGTATTAAAATCGAGAGGAATGTGCAATCGATCCTATAACCTAAAGGATGTTACTCCTAGTTAAATATGTGAAGCATAAATTCGGCTGTTAATACGTACGAGTATAGTATAAACATTTATCTAAAATTACAGTAAATAGACTGACAAAAAATATGGTATAATTAATATACGGACTCGTAGACGTTCGAATAAATTACGGATATAAAATAATTGTTCGGAAGTAAAAATACAACTTATTTTAATATTATTTCTTATGAATATTGTATTTATACTTATGTTTAGATTATATAAAAATCATTTTAAAATATTTTATATTAATTAATTTGTATTTATAAAATAAATTAAAAGTAATTATTTAATAATAATAATTAATATGTTTTTGTTGTATTGTGTTGATACACATATGTAGATTAAGTAAAATGTACATATGATATTTTTATGTTATATTGAATTATAACTGAATATAATTAAAAAATAATATTTAAGAAATGTTAGTATATTTATATATTATTGATATTCTTATTTTTTTATTAACGGTATTCAAAATGTGCACATGAAACATAACTAATTTTCAATTATTCGTATCTACGTGCATACCATACGGATATAATACGAGTTTTAATTATAGAATAACTAACTATACACCACTATTATATGATGTGTGATAGAATCAAATGGAAGCCAAGATGATGTGATATGTACCTAATGGCTAATTGTGATGAAGACTTCAGTCTAATTAGCATTTTGGTGGAATTATGTCGATGAATTCGTTCTCTAATAACAGTAATGACTGAAATGGAAAAGTTCAAGGACACTTTGTACTCGCTTAAATTATACTTATGCCCAATTTAATATGCTAATAGTGACTCTCTCTCTCTCTCTCTCTTTCTCTCTCTCTCTCTCTCTCTCTCTCTCTCTCTCTCTCTCTCTCTCTCTCTCTCTCTCTCTCTCTCTCTCTCTCTCTCTCTCTCTCTCATCTTTAGAAAACAAAATAATCGGAATTTAAATATGTCAGATTTTTGGTCATTTTTCCATACTAAAAATAATTTCTAGACATGTTTTCGTTTTTTTATTTATTTTAACTGTCCACTTTGTCCTTTTTTGATTTTCGTGTACCGGTCTATTTCTTGATACCCAGTTAAATAACTCGGTATCGGGTAAGCTGGCGGAGGGCACCTTTCCTCCTAGCTTGTTTTTCTTTCCACATTGGATTCAAAGAGATATATAGAAAGTGTAATCGCATCAATTTTTCGAAAAATGACCAAGTAACCCACTAAAGAATATACAAAAGTTATGACCGTCTGTTTTCAATAGAGGTGGCAATTAGACGTGCCCAACGGTTCGAATCGAACCGCGAATCGGCGTTTCGAACCGTGGTCAAAGGTTTTCGAACCGTTGACCCGGTTTCGGTTCGTTTGCTCAACCGAACCGTAAACCTTAATTTTAAGGTTAGGTTACGGTTCCGAATTTCAAACCGTAAACCGCCGGTTTTTCTATTTATTTTTTTCAACAATTTGAAATTGAATTTGAATTTTGAAAATTCAAATTTCAAACGGTCACTTTTGTGACCGTTTGGTCGATTTTAACCAGAACCGGGCGGTTTCGGTTAAAACCGCCGGTTTTAATTTTTTTTTTTTTTTGAAAATTCAAAATTTGAAAAAAATAACGGTCAAGATCATTTGACCGTTGAAAACCGGCGGTTTTTTTTTTTTTTTTTGAATTTCATATTTTTTCTATAAATACCCCTTCCAATTCATCCATTTTTCCTCACACCAAATTTCTAATCTCTCAATTCTCTACATTCTCTATATTCAACTTGTTCAAGTTTAAATTCCAATTTTCAATTTAATTTTTAGTAGTTTCATACTTTTAATTTCATTAGCTATTTTAAAAAATGTCGAGGCGTGGAGGATCTTCCCATCAATCTAAGGGCAAAGGTTTGGCGTCAGGCCCGAGCAACAACCACCACCACCACCACGTTTTGATGAAGCTTTCGATTTGAACGAAGATGAAATCGAAGCTTGTTTTGCTAGTTTGCAACAAGAAGGTGGGGCTCAACCGAAATCGCAATCGCCAACTCAAACTCAAAGTCGCCGAGCTCGCCACTTAGATCCGATATTTTTCGGTTCATTTTAAAAAATTCGGATCCTACAACCGGCGGTTTCAAAGTTACTTGCAATTATTGCACTAATTCCTACAAGTTTAGAGGAGGGGGCGGTTATGGGACGTTCACGAACCACCTCAACAAAAAACATCCAGGATAAAGTTGGGCTAGATCGTGCTCAAACACAACTACCGATGGGATTCACGGGTTCTTCAACGGTATGGAGTCTTCTTCTTCTTCTTTATTTAAATATACCGATATAAATGCTAGAAAAGAGACATCTTTATTTGTTAGTGGTATGTCACTCCCTTTTAACTTTGCCGATAATAAAAATTTGAAAGGTATACTAGACGTCTTTTAACCCCATTGCTAATAAAATTTCACGTTCTACATTGGCTCGCGATATTAAAAACAGTTTGTGAATTTAAGTTTCAATTAATTAACTCATTTGCTAATTTACAAACAAAAGTTTCAATTTGTTCGGATGTATGGAGTGATCATTGGCAAAGAAGTTTTTATATGGGAATTACTTGTCATTGGGTTGATGATTCATGGACTTTGCAAAAACGTTTAATTGCATATATAGATTTTAATGTTGAACATACCGCTTATTAATATTTCTCATAAAATTCATACTATTTTACAAGAATATGGCTTAGTTACAAAAAAATTTCAATTTCATTTGATAATGCTAGTGCTAATACGGCTAGTTTACCATCACTTATTAATATTTGTGAACCTTCTATTGGTGGCAAATTTTTTCATGTTCGTTGTATATGTCATATTATTAATTTATGTGTTCAAGATGGTTTAGCTACTTTAAAAGAAGAAATTGCACCTATTAGAGATGCGCTTTTATATTTAAAAGATTTTCTTTTTTTTGAAAAAATGGGCGAGATATTGTAAAGAAAATAATTTATACCCAAGAAAATTCTCGCCGATGTGCCAACTCGTTGAATTCTACATATAAAATGATAAATGATAGTTATGCATATAGAGAAGCTTTATGTTCATTTTTTGCCGATCAACAATGTGGCATAGTTTTATTTCCCAATCAATGGGATGCATGCTCTAATTTATGTCAACTTTTAAAGGTTTTTAAAGATGCTACCAGAAGAATTATCCCGGTGTTTATTATCCTACATCAATTTTAGTTATAGATCGTTGTGTTAAAATTACACTACTTTTTAGATCTCTCATGCCTTGTGCTACTATAGACCAACTATTGCCCAAATGGGATTAAAATGGTTAAAATATTTCACTTATATTCCTAATGTATTTTTAGTTGCAAAAATATTAGATCCTAGAGTAAGATTAGATGGTTTAGAAGAATTGTTAGGAATATATTATGATGCTTTGTTTCCTATTAAAGAACATGACACTCCCATTCCAAGTGTTGTAGTAGAGAATGCTAAACAATGTTTATATGATATTTTTAAAGAATATTCAATAAAATTTGGTGATAGTTTTAGAGGCTCATCTAGTTTCGCTTATTTCTACACCCGATGTTGAACATACTAGTGATATTGGTACGTTTAATGAGGCATCGGTATTTGCACCATTAGATAATTTTTATGACGCGAGGATACCAAAACGTTCGAAAGAGGCGCGACCCTTATCTTGAACTTGATACATATTTAACATCTCCTTTTGATTATCTTTGAATTTGTAGTAGGAATTCAAAGTTCGATTTGTTAAAGTGGTGGTCAAAGAGGTCTTCCTTTTCCTATAGTAACTTTAATTGCGAGGGAAATATTAGCCGTTCTCGCCTCAACCGTCTCCGTAGAGCAAGCATTCGATGAGGGGGGTTATATCTCGGATCCTAGACGATCTAGATTAACGATGAGAAAGTCTAGAGGCTCAAGTATTGCTCCACGATTGGACAAACGCCGAAACACGTGAGCAACAAGTCAATTTTGATGATTCCAAGAAAAGCGATAATCTTGATACCGATTCAAGCAACGGGTCACAAAATAATTGAAGAATCACGTTGCCACTTGCCACCTTCCCTAAGGTAAGTAAAAGGTAAAAGAACTACGTAGGGTTTTGATTCCTCTATGAGGATACGTAGGCAATTTTATTTCAATATTCAAAGTTATATTTCAAATTTTTAACTTAGAATATTAAAATAAAACTCAAACCCATTTCTTTTTTTTTTTTTCCTTTCTTTGTGGTTTGTACTTTGTACTTTGTAATTTAAATTTTATACGGAATTGTATTAACTTGTAATTTTATTTTTAAATTGTACTTTGGAATTGTAATATATTAGAATTTTTCATTTTGTAAATTGTAAGTTGTAATTTTACTTTTAAATCAATAAAATTATTTTTTGTGTTACTCAATTTTATTTCCTTCATCAATTGTGTTAATTTATCAATGGTGTTAATTTATTAATATTAAAAACTTAAAAATTCAAAAATAAAAAAAAAGAAAAAATCGGCCAAAATCGGGAATCGGAAGGAACCAAAACCGTCTATACGGTTGGAGTTCTTCCACCCTTTGGGCGAATCAGAATCGGCGGTTCGGAAGCGTTGGACACGTCTAGTGGCAATTAGGCTCGACCGGGCCAACCCGACATCGACTCATTTGGGCGAGAAAAAGCAAAATCGAGCTAGGTCTGATCGACCCAAAAGTCCATCGGACCAATGTTTTAGTTACACAACCTAGCTCGTGGCAAATGCGATGTGTTTTTGCTTGGTCGATCATGCTATTAGGCCCATTGGATCGGCTAAAGAGGCACATTTTTTTTATCGAACAATAGCATTTCATAAATATGAAAAGACTCATATTGAGGGATTACAAATACGCATAGTCAACGGGCTAAAATACCAACTTGACTAGACCACTACCAATCGGGAATTGGTCAACCCAATTCAAATAAAGATCACCATCAAACGCTAATCTAGCAAGCCCATTACAATTCAACTTACAATTGTACTCTTGCACCAAAAAAATAACATGATCAAAGAGAAAGCATAAAAAATAGATGTCTTCTGGCTATTTTAGCACTCCTCCATCAACGAAAGGAAGACGCTTGTTTGAGGTCTCCATATTTTAGCACATTCCTTTTTAGGTCTCCATATTTTAGACCCCAGTCGACCTTATTGTCGGTCTGGTCGGTCCTGTCTTTTGGACCGCCCAAATTATCAGCTCTAGTTTTTAGTCAAAATAACAAGAAAAACATGTCTGTTTTTTATTTTCGCAAAATATAAGTGGCCGATTTGTATGTCACTATGTATGCTGTACAAAGGGAGGGGCATAGACGATATAAATGCCCACTTTCATGGCCCATTCCATAACGTACCCCTGCCATAACCAACTCCATTTCCGCATAAATCCCCACTGCAAATCTCACGCCATTTCCACATAGCAAAAAAAAAAACAAATGGAAGAAGAGCTCGAAATTCCCGCCACCGCCACCGCAGGGGAATATTCCGACGACATAGACAGCTGTTGTTCCACTCCCTACGTCAGCGCCCCTTCCAGCCCCGGCCGCGGCACTCCCCTCGCCGGATTTTACTACAGTGCCCCCACCAGTCCCACGCACTTTGTGATCTCAACCACAAATCTCAAATCCTATACCTCCGCCGCCGCCGCCGCCGCCGCTTCGGACGCTAGTTCTTCATTCGAGTTCGATTTCTCCGCTACATTTCCTTCCACCGGCGCCTCCTCGCCGGAATCGATGACCTCCGCTGACGAGCTATTCTGTAACGGCCAGATCCGGCCGATGAAGCTCTCCAGCCATCTCCAGCGCCCCCAGCTTCTCGCGCCTCTGATCGAATCGGACGACGTCGTAGAGGAGGACCAGACATTCTCACGCGGCAGGGAGTTGAAGCTACGGGCCGGATCTCTTCGCAGGAGGACCGATCCATGTCGCCTCTCAGAACGACCGCGACGACGTCGTTTCAGTGGCGCGACGATGAAATCGACGACGCGAAGGGGGAAATGAGGAGGAATCAGCGCGTGAGAACGCCGAAATTTTCGAGGAAGAGAAAGGAGGATCCAACGAAACGACGCCGTGCGCGTCCAGATCTTCGTCCGCCGGGAGGAGCTCACGGCGGTGGGTTTTTCTGAAGGAGTTTCTGTACAGGAGCAAGAGCGAGGGTCAGGGGAGAAACGAGGGGCATAAGTTTTGGGGCTCCTTGTCGTTTTCACCAGTCAAGGATAAGAAAACGCTTACGCCGGCATTGTCGTCGAATCCTAAGGTAAATTCAGAGGGTAAAAAGAGGACGGTAAATAAAAATGGGTCTGGTAAAGAAGAGTGCCTTCACCATCGCCTCACGAATTGCATTACACTGCGAACAGAGCACAGGCGGAGGAGATGAGGAAGAAGACGTTTTTGCCGTACAGGCAGGGTTTGCTGGGTTGTCTGGGTTTCAGTTCTAAAAGCTACGGCGCCATTAATGGCTTTGCTAGAGCTCTGAATCCTGTGTCTTCAAGGTAAAAAATCCAAAAAAAATATTAAAAAAATTGAGGAATATGAAAAAAATTATTATTATTAATTTTTCCTAAATGGGTTTGTACAGTATCTCATCGTTATGTGCTTATTTTGTAATGTTATTTCTTAGTTATAATAAATTTTGCTCCTGTGTTTCAGTGTATATTTATGTTTTTACCACTTTGTATATGTTTATGGGGCTGAAAAACGAACCTAACCTACTCGATCTCGATTCGAGATCGATCGTTAAAAACTTATTTGAGTTCCGTTTATTAACATAACAACCCAAACTTGATCGCATTTTTTTCATTTTAAGATATAACATTTGGCCTTTGAGCTCACTCGATTAGTAGAAAAACAATAACATATGTGGAAAATATTAAACTACTCTAGTTCGATTCGTGTTCGGTTCGATAAAAACTTGTTCGAGCTCGATTCGATTAATAATCAAACCAAGCTCAAACACAATTCTTGAAGTCCGATTAAAATTCAAAAAGTTTGAACAACACTACTTTATGTTCAACTCGATTCGATTCGTTTACACTCCTAATGTTTAGCTCAAAAGACTAGTGCATTTTTACCAATCATGGAAAATGTTGTAAAAATAAGTCAATTAGATCTACATGTTTCTTGTTCACTCAATATTGCATCTTTTACTATAAAACAAAAAATAGTACAATTTAATTGCATTGGTAATGTATTAAACAATGACATTCATCTTCAATCGCCATCTTCATGTTATGTTACTGAATATTGAAGCTAGTTGGTAGGACATGTTACATGTGGGCTGTCAAGAAACAAGTACAGATTTTATTTTACTTCTTCACATGCATTAATGAAACTATAAGTAATATATATAAAAATGACACTACAACATGGGGTTGTTTACTTTATAGTAATATATTCAAATACAGCTCACATCATCATCATCATCATTTTTTGTTGGTGCAATAAATATTATTCGACTTATGGATTTAGGGGTGGCAAATCATGTAATTGTGTTGTATCTATGGCCGACACGATAATCATGTATGGTTGTATTTCCGAAGCCATTTTTCGTTTTCCAACTATTTTAAAAAATGAGTTTATGTTTATTTAAGAAAGTTTTTAGTGGAAATAGTCATTTTCGGTTTTCACATTTTTACGTAAATATTCTTTTGTAAACACAACCAAACAACTTTTCACTAGAATGACGTAAAACTATATAAAACCACACTTTAAAAACTCTAACCAAAAATTTTTTCAGTATAATCACGCAAATTTACGTTAAAAACACTATTCAAAAGCTATGATCAAACATATTATCATTTTACAAACATGTACTTTAAGAGAAATTCAGACACTAAACCAAACAAATATATTTTTATCTTTCATACGAAAATCGATAAGTTTTGAAAATTCATTTTCAAACACTAGAAACTGATCAAAATTAGACTTATAAATATATCAATACAAGGCCATAATATTTTTTTTTTAATACTTGAAAAAAATCACAAACCATCATGAAATTATTTTCTGGGCCAGGGCTAGAATTGTCCTATCTTGCATGGAAGTATCATATTTTCTTGATCCACCACAAAAAATATTTTGGAGAAAAAGAAAGGAATAATTAGTGTAAAAAGTGTTGATTTCTTAAACCACTGATTTGATGTACACTCCACGTGGTGAGGAATAGAAGTAGTGTGACATTTAGGTGTAGGAGGACCCTACACACACACAAATTGCTCCCCAGAATGGCCAGCCTGTGTATTTCAGGGATGTAAATAAAATTTTAGGTTGCAATAAAATTAAAAATATTAATAAATAAATAAATAAATAAAGAGCTAGCTCCAGTAAAGTACTTAAAGAAAATTGCACTTTTGGTCCCACCAGATTATAAGAGTTGCACTTTTGGTCCCACAATTTGCATTTTTGGTCCCAAATGATTTTTTAAGCACAATTAGTCTCATATGATTCAAAAGTTGCAATTTTAGTCCCAACACTAACGGAAAAGTTAAATGGCCGTTAACTCTATTCTTACGGGACCAAAAGTGCATTTTTTCCGAAAATTAATTAAAAAAAAAAAAAAATCTGAAAAATTATCAAACAATTTTAAAAATTATAACAAAATTTTAAAATTATTTTCAATTTATTAAAAAAGATATAAAAAGTCCAAAAAAATTAAAATCTAAAAAATAAAATATATAAAATATGATGATTTGTTTAAAAAAACAAAAAATAGTAAAAAAATGGAAATTATATTAAAATCCAAAAATTATAAAAATAAAATGTGGAAATTGTAGAAAATAAGTATAAATCTTTTTTAAAATTGACATTTACTTTATATTTTTTTAAATATTTTAAATTCTAAAATTAAAAATCAAAACACTTTTTAAAACTTGAAAAATGTTTTAGAAAAATTTGGAAGTTTTTTAAAAACTAACAGATTTTAATATCCTAATTTTGAAATAATGTTAAGACTTTTGAACAAATTTTGGATTTTTAAAACAAAATTCAGTATTTTTGTTAATTGTTATATTTTTTAAATAATTTTAGTTTTGTAAAAAAATCAATGTTTTTACCCTTTTTGGAATTTTTAAAACAATCAGATTTTTTGGTTAATTTTTTCAAAATATTCTAGTTTTTCAGTTTTTAATCTATTTTTCAGATTTTTAGAAAATTTTCCAGATTTTTAATTTTATATTGAATTCATTTTTATTATTTGAAGTAGTTGTCGGTTTTTTAACACAACTTTTAGTTCTTTAAACAAAAGTTTAGATTTTTGAAACATCATTTATTTTTAAAAGAAGCTTTTTGAAAATAATATTGAGTTTTTATTTTAGTTTAGAATTTTAAAATATTTTAAATAAATTTCAGATGTTTAAAACAGTGTATAGTTTTTTTTAAACAATTTACACATTTCTTGTTTTTGTAATTTTTGGGATTTGAAAATAATTTCAATTATTTTAAACAAATCATCATATTTTATATATATATTTTTTTAGATTTTAATTTTTTTGGACTTTTTATATTTTTTAATAAATTGAAAATAATTTTAAAATTTTTTGTTATAATTTTTAAAATTGTTTGATAATTTTTCAGATTTTTTTCTTTTTTAATTAATTTTCAGAAAAAATGCACTTTTGGTCCCGTAAGAATAGAGTTAACGCCGATTAACTTTTCCGTTAGTGTTGGGACTAAAATTGCAACTTTTGAATCATATTGGACTAATTGCGCTTAAAAAAAATCGTTTGGGACCAAAAATGCAACTATGGGACCAAAAGTACAACTCATGTAATTTGGTGGGACTAAAAGTGCAATTTTCTCAAAGTACTTAATATAAATAGAGAAAAGGAGATTTGTCATTTTCTTTGGATTATTGTATGTTAATCACGTCAACAAAGACAAACACGCCCTTATGAGGTGGTTTGTGCTACATTATAATTGTTGAAAATTTAGTTTTGGAAATATGGTTTTTACCCATATTGGACCAATATTAAGTGATTTTCATTTATCAGAAATGGTAATAAAATATTCCCTCAAAAAAATGGTAATAAAATAGATAATCAAAATCTAACTAAGGGTAGACAATATTAGTATTTTGTATTTCTCAAAATTAATTTCAGATGAATGTGAAATAGCCACTTAAAATGTAAAAGTATTATAAAAGTTGGAAAATGTGATGGTAGAGTGAGACTCAATCCTACATGGGTTAATAAGCCAAAATGAGCCCACCTTATATAGTCCAAATTGGAGTATTGGGATTGGCCCTTGAGGCAACAAAGTTTTTAGCGGATAAAAGACCTACATGCTAATGAGTTGATCAAAAATACATGTGCTAGAGCCGCCAACCGACCCAGCCCCGAGTCCGAATTTGGGCCTTGGCACAGGCTTGCAAAACCCTTATCTTTTTGAACAAATTTTATTTGACTTCTTTAAAATTAAATGAGCGACCAACTGGAAGTTTGCGGTTGCACAAGAATGTTTCATCTTTTGTACAATGGGGTAGCGATCGCGCGACTTGGATAGAAGGTTGGTGCAATCGCGTGGTCAAGCGGATGCGCCGATGGTCGCGCATTTTCAAAGTGATGCATTTGTTAGTGCGAGAAAGGTGTTTTTTTACTATTAAGCATGTCTTTTTTCGTACAAAGAGATGATAATTTCCATATGGTGGGTAAAATCTTATAAATATCCTTTTTATATGTCTGGAATTCGGATTAAGAGAACTAAATACTGAGAGATACATAGAAGCATACATAAGATATTAAAATTTTTATCCTTCAAATCCTTCAAAGCTTGAAAGTTGCTCAAACACTTATAATTCGTTGATTTCTTAAGTTTTGTAGTTAGACATGTCCAACGGTTCGAACCGAACCGTGAATCAAGCGGTTTCGAACCGTGGTCAACGGTTTTCGAACCGTTGACCCCGGTTCCGATTCGTTTCGGTTGAACTTAGGAACCGTAAACCTTAATTTTAAGGTTAGGTTACGGTTCCGGAATTCTCAAACCGTAAACCGCCGGTTAAACCGGCGGTTCAAACCGCCGGTTTAACCGGCGGTTTTTCTATTTTTTTTTTTTTTTTTACAATTTGAAATTGAAATTTGAATTTCAAATTTCAAATTGAAATTCAAATTTCAAATTGAAATTCAAATTTGAAACAGTCACTTTTGTGACCGTTAACCGCTGGATTTCGGTTAAAACCGACCGGTTTTAACTTTTTTTTTTTTTTTTTTTTGAAAATTCAAAATTTGAAAAAATTAACGGTCAAGATCATTTGACCGTTAATGATCAACGGTCAAGATCATTTGACCGTTGAAAACCGCCGGTTTAACCGAAATCGGCGGTTTCGGTTAAAACCGCGCGGTTTTTTTTTTTTTTTTTTTGAATTTCATTTTTTTCCCTATAAATACCCCTTCCAATTCATCCATTTTTCCTCACACCAAATTTCTAATCTCCCAATTCTCTACATTCTCTATATTCAACTTGTTCAAGTTTAAATTCCAAATTTCAATTTAATTTTTAGTAGTTTCATACTTTTAATTTCATTAGCTATTTTAAAAAATGTCGAGACGTGGAGGATCTTCCCATCAATCTAAGGGCAAAGGTTTGGCGTCGGCTCCGAGCAACAACCACCACCACCACCACCACGTTTTGATGAAGCTTTCGATTTGAACGAAGATGAAATCGAAGCTTGTTTTGCTAGTTTGCAACAAGAAGGTGAGGCTCAACCGGAATCGCAATCGCCAACTCAAACTCAAAGTCGCGAGCTCCGCCACTTAGATCCGATATTTTTCGGTTCATTTTAAAAAATCCGGATCCTACAACGGCGGTTTCAAAGTTACTTGCAATTATTGCACTAATTCCTACAAGTTTAGAGGAGGGGCGGTTATGGGACGTTCACGAACCACCTCAACAAAAAAGCATCCGGATAAAGTTGGGCTAGATCGTGCTCAAACACAACTACCGACGGGATTCACGGGTTCTTCAACGGTGTATGGAGTCTTCTTCTTTATTTAAATATACCGATTTAAATGCTAGAAAAGAGACAACTTTATTTGTTAGTGGTATGTCACTTCCTTTTACCTTTGCCGATAATAAAAAATTTGAAAGGTATACTAGACGTGCTTTTAAACATTTGCTAATAAAATTTCACGTTCTACATTGACTCGCGATATTAAAAAAAAGCAGTTTGTGAATATAAGTTTCAATTAATTAACTCATTTGCTAATTTACAAACAAAAGTTTCAATTTGTTCGGATGTATGGAGTGATCATTGGCAAAGAAGTCTTTTATGGGAATTACTTGTCATTGGGTTGATGATTCATGGACTTTGCAAAACGTTTAATTGCATATAGAGATTTTAATGTTGAACATACCGCTATTAATATTTCTCATAAAATTCATACTATTTTACAAGAATATGGTTTAGTTACAAAATTTTTTTCAATTTCATTTGATAATGCTAGTGCTAATACGGCTAGTTTACCATCACTTATTAATATTTGTGAACCTTCTATTGGTGGCAAATTTTTTCATGTTCGTTGTATATGTCATATTATTAATTTATGTGTTCAAGATGGTTTAGCTACTTTAAAAGAAGAAATTGCACCTATTAGAGATGCACTTTTATATTTAAACAGATTTTCTTCTGTTTTGAAAAAATGGGCGAGATATTGTAAAGAAAATGGTTTATACTCAAGAAAATTCTCTACGATGTGCCAACTCGTTGGAATTCTACATATAAAATGATAAATGATAGTTATGCATATAGAGAAGCTTTATGTTCATTTTTTTGCCGATCAACAATGTGGCATAGTTTTATTTCCCAATCAATGGGATGCATGCTCTAATTTATGTCAACTTTTAAAGGTTTTTAAAGATGCTACCGAAGAATTATCCGGTGTTTATTATCCTACATCAATTTTAGTTGTAGATCGTTGTGTTAAAATTGCACTACTTTTTAGATCTCTCATGCCTTGTGCTTCTTATAGGACCAACTATTGCCCAAATGGGATTAAAATGGTTAAAATATTTCACTTATATTCCTAATGTATTTTTAGTTGCAAAAATATTAGATCCTAGAGTAAGATTAGATGGTTTAGAAGAATTGTTAGGAATATATTATGATGCTTTGTTTCCTATTAAAGAACATGACACTCCCATTCCAAGTGTTGTAGTAGAGAATGCTAAACAATGTTTATATGATATTTTTAAAGAATATTCAATAAAATTTGGTGATAGTTTTAGAGGCTCATCTAGTTCGCTATTTCTACACCCGATGTTGAACATACTAGTGATATTGGTACGTTTAATGAGGCGTCGGATTTGCACCATTAGATAATTTTTATGACGCGAGGATACCAAAACGTTCGAGAGGAGCGCATCCCCTTATCTTGAACTTGATACATATTTAACATCTCCTTTTGATTATACTGAATTTGTAGTAGGGAATTCAAAGTTCGATTTGTTAAAGTGGTGGTCAAAGAGGTCTTCCTCTTTTCCTATAGTAACTTTAATTGCGAGGGAAATATTAGCCGTTCTCGCTCAACCGTCTCCGTAGAGCAAGCATTCAAAGTGAGGAGGTTATATTCGGATCCTAGACGATCTAGATTAACAGAGAAAGTCTAGAGGCTCAAGTATTGCTCCACGATTGGACAAACGCGAAACACGTGAGCAACAAGTCGATTTTGATGATTCCGAAGAAAGCGATAATCTTGATACCGATTCAAGCAACGGGTCACAAAATAATTGAAGAATCACGTTGCCACTTGCCACCTTCCCTAAGGTAAGTAAAAGGTAAGAGAACTACGTAGGGTTTTGATTCCTCTATGAGGATACGTAGAGCAATTTTATTTCAATATTCAAAGTTAAATTTCAAATTTTTAACTTAGAATATTAAAATAAAACTCAAACCCATTTTTTTTTTTTTTCTTTTTCCTTTCTTTGTGGTTTGTACTTTGTAATTTAAACTTTATACGAAATTGTATTAACTTGTAATTTTATTTTTAAATTGTACTTTGGAATTGTAATATATTAGAATTTTTCATTTTGTAAATTGTAAGTTGTAATTTTACTTTTAAATCAATAAAATTATTTTTGTGTTACTCAATTTTATTTCCTTCATCAATTGTGTTAATTTATCAATGGTGTTAATTTATTAATATTAAAAACTTAAAAATTCAAAAATTCAAAAAAAAAAAAAAGAGAAAACCGTGGCCAAACCGAACCGAACGGCGGTTTCAACCCGTGATTGAACCGAACCGAACCGAAACCTTCTATAGGACGGTTAGGTTATGGTTCCACCTTTGGGCGAATCAGACCGGCGTGTTCCGAATCAGAATCCGGTTCGGAATCGTTGGGCATGTCTATTTGTAGTGATACTAACTTAAAACTAAGTCATTGTATCTTAAAGACAATTTTATAACTATTTAAAACACTATACATTGTATCTTAAACTAATTTAAATAAATATTGCCATTTAAAAATCGATTTAACAAACTACCGCAATTTTTTTTTTTCTTTTCGAAAATAGGTGAAGTTTTCAGAAAACTGCAGAAAAACGAAAATCGATCGCATTGTTTTCCCGCGTTTTTTTAAAACTCTTTAGAAAACAGAGATTGTATCTCTGTTTTCTAATCACGAGATTGTATATCTCTGTTTTCTAATCAACATATATTTTTTTTTTTAAATTTTAATATAGAAAACAGAGATACAATCTCTGTTTTCAAATTTTTTTTAATTTTCATATATTTTTTTATATATTTTTCAAAACGAAATTGAATCGCTTAATCCTAGAAAAATCGGGCAAACCAAACCGAACTATTTCGGCTTGGTTCGATTCTGTTTTTTTCGATTTGACTTTATTTGGGGTCTTTACGTTTTTGCAAAAATATATTTTTATATATATTTAGCAATTTAACAATAAAATATTATAGAAAATTAAAAGAATAATATAAAAAATATTATTAAAAATATAAATTAAAATAATAATATAAAAATATATATATAAATTTATGGACCAACACCGAACCGAACCGAACCGAAAATTCATTCGGTCTAAATTAGCCCTAATAAACCGAATTCGGGCTAATTTAGACCGAATGAATTTTGTTCGGTTCGATTTTGGTCCATAAATTTTTTATATTTTTTTATATTATTCTTTTAATTTTCTATAATATTTTATTGTTAAATTGCTAAATATATATAAAAAATAATATTTTTGCAAAAACGTAAAGACCCCAAATAAAGCCCAAACCGAAAAACCGAACCAAGCCGAAATAGTTCGGTTTGGTTAAATTCGATTTTTCTAGGATTGCGGTTCGATTTCGGTTTGAAAAAACATATAAAAATATATGAAAATTAAAAAAAAACTGAAAATAGAGATTGTATCTCTGTTTTCTATATTAAAATTTAAAAAAATATATGTTGATGTATCTCTGTTTTCTAAAGAGTTAAAAAAAAACAAAAAACAACGATCGTATCATTGTTTTCACCTATTTTCGAAAAAAAAAAAAAAATGCGGTAGTTTGTTAAATCGATTTTTAAATGGCAATATTTATTTAAATTAGCCTTAAATTCTAGTCTCGACTTCTATATTATGTCCCATTTTCAGCCATTTCTTAGAAAATCAACATATTTGTATCAACAATAAATACCCTATTGTAAAATAAGTAAACATTATCAAGTGAGTCATTGCAATTTCAAAATATAACTAATTTATTTTTAAAATTTCACTAAATTTCAAAAGGTATAATTAATTATATTTATGTGTCCATGGTGAGAGTCGATCAAATTTTGCTTGTGGCAGCTTTTTTTGCCCTTCCATGGCTATTAATCATATGAACAAAGGAGTGGAGAAGGATAATATGAGTGTGGAGTTTCACAACAATTGTTGATTCGGGTAAAGATTGTCTTTCAGACAGCGACACGAAAATTTAGATGAAAAGACATACACAGTCCTTTGAAGATGTTGATATTTTTGTTTGTCACATCTAACTCATATTTGTTTCCTCCTTTCTGTTGTTGCTTTCCTGAAAAAATAATGCCTCGGTATTCAATTACCCGCTTCGCTAATCGTTTGTAAATCCCAGATGTTCGAGCATCGAGGGATAACAATGATATGATCCCACATTGGATCTATAAGCAATGCGGATTGATACCTAAAAATTTGGGGGCCAATCTCTATTCTTGAGCTTGCTTTTGTGGTGGGTCGAATTAGGACTTGATTTTGAAGGTTTATCCGTAGTTTTTCAAAATTTGAAGTGAACTTTTGATATGATACCCTTTTAAAATTTGATTTTTTTAAATATTTTTAATTAGTATTTTAATTCTCTTATAATTTTTACAAATAAATTTGCGACATTAAAATTGTCTTTTGATAAATCTCATGTAACACACGGGTATTGTTCTAATTTATATATATACTTTCAATTTTAAGATCATCAATCCAAATATATTTTCAATTTCCACGTAAAACATAATACAAAAACCAATTTTTTTATTTATTAAAACTACTAAAATTCATACTTTATTTACAAACAAAATCAGGTGAGTCCTGAGCCTTTCAAGAATCGGAGTGCCTTCTCACAAATTGATGAATTTGAACCAATCAAGCTGGCTCATCCTTGATTTAATTTAATCTTACCTTTATCTTTTTTTTTTGGGGCAGATAAAATAAGATTCGGCGTGTTTGGCATGTATCTGTCACACCCAATAAACACAAAAATCCATTAGACAAGTTGATAATCAAATTAAAGCTATCCCTTTCATCAGAAACATATTCATGAGCCCTGTTTGTTTCATAGTGATGATTATAAGGCGGCAGATATGTGATTACGCATGTGGGGTCCAAATTTAAGGGTGACAATCTCTGACGCAACCAAAAAAAACACGACCCAAACCTATCACGATATAAGCGGGTTAGGATCGACCTATCAGATAATTTTCAGATTTATATGTCAAGTTTATCGGACTTGTAGAGGAAAAAGGTTGCTTCTGCAAATCTTTGGATAGTATTGGGTATGCTTTTGAAGCTGAATTGGTTGTTGCTATGATGGTCATTGAGTTAGCAAATCAGTTGAGATGGAATTATATTTGTTTGGAATCGGATTCTTCTTATCTTATTCTGTAACTTCAGACAAGATTGGTGTATGTCCCGTGGTATCATAAATTGCGTTGGATCATATGTTCTTCATATTATTTCCCAAATACATTTGTGTGCCTCCCATGTCTTTCGTGAATGTTATAGGGTAGCTGATGATCAACCTGAAATTGACCTATTTGTTATTCGGGTTAATTGGACCTAACACAATTATGATCCGAATAATAAATTAGTCCAAAAACATAGACCGGCCAAGATTCCTAGCTTGATCATCCGTTGCCTTTTTGCACAAGACTACCAGAGTGATTCCTGCGTTAGCACTCCGACAACCAAGCTAAGTTATTGTTTAGATATTTGAAAAATGGAATGGTGGACAATATATAAAAGTATTATGTAAAAAAGCAACAACCCTTTAACAAGAGACTCCTAACCCCTATTTATACATTTTCTCTGTTAGGCATAGAATTCATGTGGAAGCTTGGAATTGGTCCTCGCTTCTCTGCCACTTGTTTTCCTCCAACTCAGACCACCCCTTAGTTACTTCTAGTCAGGTTTACTACATCACGTCAACACCTCATGTAATGCGCCTCTCCTTCCATACGCACTTTAATTAATGATCCCTTGGAAGAGCTAAATGGTACTTAATGCCTTCTCGTAAAGGTTGCCCACATTCTCTGTCCTATCAGGGGATATTATTTGACATTAATTGCTCCATGAGAATAGATGACAGATATTTAATACTACTTCGTTAGAACCACTGGTCACTTAATGCTTCCTAGGTAAGGCTGACGGACATTTAATGCCACCTCGATAGAGCTGCTGAGTCATTTAAGACACCCTGCTCAAATTGAGTAGATGTTTTATCGTAAGTTGCACCCTTGGGACAGGTTTGTCCGTGGCTTTATAGGAGATCTTGTTTTTCCCAGCCTTGGTGTGGTAACCTAAATCAAGGCCGACCAGACCTATATTTAGGGCTGGATCATTTATCCATTACTAACTCCACACAATATGGGTAATTGATCATTCCAAGAATAAATGATCAAATGGTTCTTGACTTTTCATGCAAAATAAACAAAATCTAAGGACAACAAAGCCCTTACCACGAATATAATCCAAGATTGAAAGACGGTCATGAATAATTCTCCAAATGCAAATCCAACGTTTTGAAGGAATATGAGGAGGCCATGAATGATACTTCAATATTAATCCAAATTTTATTTTTTATTTACCCAAAGTAGAGGTGTCAAACGGATCAGGTCAGGTTGGGCCAAATAATGACTGTGCTGAGAGTCTAGTCCAATCTATGGAAAATACACTTAAAAAAACTAGGCCGATTGGGCCGACTTGATTTTTCGGGCTTAATGAGCCGGCTTTTGAGGTTAGGTTTTGTCGGGCATGGAATATTACAACCCAGAATATGGGGTTGGTCAGACCAAACTGAAATTGACAGCTCTAACCCAAAGTCCATATATTAAAAATTACTAAATAGTGTACCTCGCCACATCAGAAATAGCCTAGAAGCAAATATAATTAATGTGAAAAAAATTCATTCCTTTTCCTTAAGGCCAAATCAAAATATCAAATCATTAGGCCCCTAAAAACCACTTTGATGTGACGCAATTACCCCTGCCACAAAAAACCGTACTCTGTATTTTTTTCAGAAAGTGAGGGGCTCTCATTTATTGTAGTGTTCCTTTTTCTTCTGAAAAATCCAATGAATGAGGAAATTAACCTTGTCAATGGTGCTCAATAAATGAATGGTTAAGCTTGGTAAGATTGCAGACATAATAACTTATCCTAGGTATATAAAATTTGTTTCTAGAAGAAAACTAGGTATAAATTTCAGGCATGGCAGTTATAAAACTTTTGCAAGTGGCAATTGGAAAAAAAAGAAATCATTTTCAATAATTTATTTTAGTTTTGTGGTTTACCATATATTTTATACTTTCCATCTCAAATATATAGTCCACCATTCCTTTTTTGGATATCTCAAATATATAGTCCACTTTTTATTTTTAATATGCATTTTATGATTTACATTATTCATTAAATAAGGATAAATCAAGTAAATATGTATCATATTTGTAATTTCCAGTATTTTTCTTAATTTGTGTGAAAAGTTAAATTGGACTATATATTTGGGATGGACGGAGTATTATATAGTGAAGTGATATGTAATATTTATTGTATTAAAGAATATTTGCATATATAATATGTATATATTTATAAATAAAAAATGAAATATTAGGTTAAATGAAAAAATTCGAATTAGACAGAATGCCAAAATAGCTCATCGATCACTTCGATAAAGGGCCCCGATAAACAACATGCACGCGACTGGTGTTGTAAATGCTACACTTGGTGTAGATCAACCATACAACTATACAAGTGTCTCGTTTCTTATAAATTATAACATTTGTCACATTTATATAAGAAGTTAGACACTTGTCATTCATTCATTCATTCACCAAGTCAGTGTCTACACTTGGTGATAAAGAATACACACGCAACTCACTCACTCAATTAATTAATGTACCCAACATTATATGTAACTTTTTCAGGGGAAAAAGATGAATATATATTAAGAAGTCATGTCTGAAACAACCAGGTCCACCAAGTGATCGGAATATCCCCAATCCTTGGCTCAGACCCAACCAAGGAAAAAGAAAACGCGATAGGTGGTGGGCAATAGTGTTTCCCGACCTCCTAACAAAACTAGGAAGAACGCTATCAAAAGCAGAAAAAATATCAAAGATGTCGGAGACAATGTTCCAAAAATAAGAAAGGTCTTCAGTTCGGTTTGTAATGCGCTGGATCAAATTTATGTTGTCGGACTCGATAATCACACGACGTATGCCAAGATCTCTTGCGTACATCAGCCCGGCATGACACGCCAATGCTTCCCCAATTACTATATCATAAGCAGTTGGAAAAAGTCTAGAAAGGGTCGAAATTATCTGACCACGGTGATCCCTCATGACTACTCCAATTCATGTACCCACTCCCTCCTTGATAGAGTCATCCGTGTTTATTTTAATCTCGTTAGCACCTGGGGATACCACTTGAGCAGCCCGTCGAGCCCATCCCATGTTTGGCAGTCATATTTCTCGCCTGGTTATGCTCTTGGAGTCTGTTAGAGACTCCCTCAATATAGTGAAAGTGGTCACGGTTCCCTTTGCCAAAATTTTGCTCGTTTCTTGCCCACCACGCTCCCCACAACAACATAACAAAAGCTCATGGCTTTCTCCGTCTCCTTGCGTCTGAAACATCTCGATCCAGTCCACTATCGTCCCGCGTTGCTGCTGCATACGAGGAAGACTAATCCGTAGAGGTGACACCGCCCAATAAAACTCGTTCCATGCACAGTCCCGCAAGGCGTGCTCGGCCGATTCATCCATCAAACCGCAACGTCCGCATATGGGGCTCACCTTCACGCCTTTGTTCTTCAGTGAAGAATTAGTAGGTAAAATGCCATTTAAACATTTCCACAAGAAGATTTTTATTTTGTTTGGTATGGACAAAGCCCACACCCATTTCCATAAAGTCTTATTCTTGCCTGAAGAAGTCGAGAAGCTGGATTCATTTTCTTTTAGAGCCTTAGTCACCTTGTACCCGGATTTCACCCAATATTTACCATCTTTTGAAAAATGCCACACCATTTTATCATCCCTCCTATTAGAACTAAGAGGGATGGATAAAATGGTTTGCCTCTCCGTCTCCGTAAACAAATTGGTGATCAATTTCGTGCGCCATTTTCTCGCTAAAGGGCATATGAGGTCCTTCACCCAAAAACAATCCCCACTGTCGGAAGAATTTATACATGAAAAACGGATTTAAAACGAAAAAGTTGTGTGAATTCAAAAATTTTGGAAAAAAATAACTTTTTTTTAAAAAATCGAACCTGTATTTTTCGTTTTTAAATATGCAATATAGGTGTTGAATTATAGATATCAGAAACAAGATTAATTTGATATATTATACATGCAAAACGGATTTAAAACAAAAAAGTTATGTGAATTCAAAATTTTATGGAAAAAAATAATAATTGGGTTATAATAAGTGAGAATCGGATCTGTCAGAATCGACATCGAGATTCTGAGAATCGATGTCGAGTCAAATGATGAATGTTTTTATGCGATTAAATTGACTCAAGGGCAAATTGGTTTTTCACACCCCAAAATGGCTAGAAAAGATATGTTTGAAAAAGATGGCTAAAAAATATTTTGGTTTGACGAGAATGGCTAAAAAAAACCGACTGAAGAACAAAATACATTAGTCTTTTTTATGAGATGAATCCTACAAAAAACAAAATATATGGGTTTTTTTCATAAGTTTGGATTTGGGTTGGAATTCTGACTACATAGGATCCGTCTTATGAATAATGCACATAAGACCCTCTTACACAAGTTTTGCCTTAATAGTTATAGACTATTGTCGGAGTGTATATTTTTGTGTGGTATAGCGGTGTAATATGGTTTCATGAGCATATGGCCCAAAATACTTTGGATATTATGGACTTTAACTTATAACCTCCTTTAGCTTATATCTCTTTTGGTACTCATGGACTTGGCCAATGGGCTTTTGTTGAACTATATCACATCAACTCGCTATTTATGAGAAATCACATAATTGTAATTCTTTTTTCATATAATTCTCTTGGTTCTAATAAGAGTTTAATACTAAATAGAAAGAAAAATATTAAAATGTCCTTAAAATTAAAATAAAATTGTGTATCCTAAAAACCCATACACAATTTTTCTTAGTACCAAAAACAACTATTATAAATTATAGTTACCATTAATTTAGTGAACCAGAAAATTATGAAACATGTATAATGAAGAATTTTATGTTGTTTGGCTCTACAAGCATAGTTTAAAAGGATTGGACTATAGGGATCAACCTTGTGCTTCAGTGGTAGAGTGTTGTGTTATAAGGGTGATTGACTCGAGTTCGATCCCACCCGGGTGTGTGTCCCTTCCCCTATTATCCCCCGTTATTTATACTCAAAAAACAAAAAACAAAAAAAAAAGGATTGGACTATAATAAAACAAGTCTTAAGATTTGCCTTTGCAAAAGCTAATTAATGGACCCCCTCCTAATGATTATTGCATGTTGAGAAAAATTTAAGTACAGGTGGATATTTTATCTTATAGTTTTTTTTTTTTTCGATTTATGTGTTAGAAGTTTATGGTATCTTAATTTATTTTTATTTTACGCAAGGCTCCCCTTCAACTACACTTAGGTCCGCCACTGATGGTAAGTGTTGTACACTTGTCAAATATTTATGCGGTAGAATAGAAGACAAAACACAATTTTGGAATATAAGATCTCATCCGTGTTTCGAAATGATTAAATAAAAAATATAATTATCTTGCTGTTAAAAAAATAAATAACTTAAAACTAGAGCTTGAATTCTAGTTAAAACTACCAATAGGAAACTGAATAAACTAGTGGATTAGCCAATGACCTTGTAGCCAAATTGGTTACAAGTGAGGTAATCCTTGATTTCTCATGGAGAGGCCAAGGTTTCGAGCTTCTCGGGGTACAATAATGTAACAATTAATATTGAGGGTTTCAAACGGTAATGTGGGAGGTTGAAACTCGGTAGCAACCTGCGGCTGGGACGCCGGGGGGGGGGGGTGTGCGACTCCTTGTGTCGGTTATCAAAAAAAAAAAAAAAACTAATGGATTAAACTCATCAAATAAAAAGCGTGTCTTTATTCCTACATTTCAAACCCGTTTTATAAAATTAAAATCTATATTCTACTCCCATGTTTTTTTCCCTCTCAAATAAGAACCATGAGGTGGCCGAGCCTTTCGGCTCCGAAAAAGCTTTGAAATTAAAAGAAAACAAAACGAGTGAATAAATAGAGAAAAAAAAAAAAACCAATAGAGGAAGCCATGGATGACCACAAAATTCTGCAAATAAAGCTCAAATAACCAAACCCCATTTTCCATTTTTATCCAAAAATAAAAAAAATACCATCTTTTTTCCTCAATCTTCTCCTTATAGCATTATCTCAATTTCTTCTTCTTGCAAGTGAAAAAAAAAAGTACATCTCTCACCATTGAAACCTATGAAATATTAAACACACTTTTTTTCCCATTGATACATCATACATGTATGTAATTTTTTTTAAATGCATGCACATAAAAACATGCACTTTTTGATTCTTGATTTTGGATTAAGTGGGGTTTTGTTATTTTTGTTGTTTTATGAAGCATCAATGGCGGAGGGGGTGTTGCAATTCGATTTGGCTTCAATGGTGGAGGATGTGCTTCAACAGCAGGGGAAGAGACTTAGTGATATTGATTTGGCCTCAAGAAAAGCTCAAGAAGCTTGTATGATAATCTCATAAATACCCTTTTTTTTTTAATTTCTGTCTTGATAATTTTTGATAATCTTTGATTGTGTACTTTTTGGGGGGATTATGATTATGATGCATTTCTTGTGTAAAAAAATCTGATCTTGATTCTTGAATTGTGGGTATGTTTATGCATGACCATGACATGGATATTCAAATGCACTTGTTTTTTTTACTATTTCATTTGTTTTAAATGTCGATGGCGCGATATGATCTGTATAGCCGACCCCACATAGTGGGATTAAGGCTTAGTTTGTTGTTGTTGTTGATTGTTATTCTAGGTTCTGCTTTTAGTGTTATTTCTTTGTGATGTAATCAAACCAAGCTGAAATACGATTTTTGAAGCTCGATGAAAATTCGAACAAGCTTGAATGATACTATGTTTGACTGGACTCGATTCGTTTACGCTCCTATTTGGTTGTAATGGGATAGATTTTATTGGGTGAAATTGTATAATGGGAGAATTATGTTGCAGCATTGAGAAGATATGATGCGGCCGGATGGTTAAGAAAGATGGCCGGAGTGGTAGCCGGGAAAGATTTGCCGGCTGAGCCTTCTGAAGAGGATTTTAGACTCGGTTTGCGAAGTGGGATTATACTTTGCAATGTACTCAACAAGGTCCAGCCTGGTGCTGTGCCAAAAGTATGCTATTCTTCGTTCATTTTTAGGTTCTCTGCTTTGTTCTTGTAGTGTTTTGTCTAATTATTGATTTTAATTATTCGGTTTGGTTCTTAGGTAATCGAAGCGCCCCCTGATACCGTCATTATTCCAGATGGGGCTGCTCTTTCTGCATATCAGTACTTTGAAAATGTTAGGAACTTCCTTGTTGCTATAGAGGAAATGGGGATTCCGACTTTTGAAGCCTCTGATTTAGAACAGGTATGTGGATTAAGCGTAGAGGTAGCAATTCGTGTCATCATGTCGTGTTCGTGTCGCTCTATCGTGTTTTCGTGTTATCTATCTCATTTGATCTTAAATATAACATTAACTGTAATTTTAACTTAATTTACAATTTCGTGCTTTCGTATCGTGTTTCGTGTCGTTCGTGCCTTATCGTGTAATTTCTCTCTGTAATTCGTGTTTTTAATCATGTCGTGCTATCGTGTCGTGTCTAAATATTTGAAATCTTAATCTAAATATCAGGGAGGGAAGTCCTCGAGAATTGTGAATTGCATTTTGGCGCTCAAATCGTACAACGAATGGAAACAATGTGGTGGGAATGGACTCTGGAAATTCAGTGGAAACTCGAAGCCGCCTTCTTCCGGAAAGCAAATCGTCAGAAAAAACTCCGATCTGTTTCTGAATTTTATCGCGAGGAACTCATCTCCCGGTGAGAAGTCTCTCGATGGTTTGTCGAGTGAGGAGAACACGTGCGGTGATGAAGTGGTTTGTAAGCTTGCTTCTATAGATATCCAACGCTGTTGCTATTATGCAAAATATTTTCCGTAAGATGATTTAGAATTTCAAATTGCAGGGTACTTCTCATTCGTTGCACGTACTCGTTCGTGAGCTTCTTTCTGATAAGAGTCGAGAAGATATTCCTGTGGTGAGTGATCTTTTTGCTTGTTTTTATGTGTAAAGGGAGTGAAGCAAGATGGTGCAATTTAATATGTATCTAAATGAATCGAATTAGAGTCTCTCTTCATGTGAGCCAGATAAATGACAAGAACTGTAGAAGATTTCAGTGTTATCAGAGTTTTCTTAGTATACAAAGGGAGTGTTTGCAAAAACTTCTGAGAAAGGGGATAATTACAAAAACACCCCTGAGATTTGGGTTAACTACAAAAAAACCCAGACATATTTCAAAATTACAAAAGACCCCTTCAGGTTTCGTTTTGTCCTAATTTTGAGGGGGTAACTATAATATTTTTGTAAATGTCAGGGTTTTTTTTGAAATGTTTTCGAAAATCACCGGGAAAAATGTAAGACGGAATCAAAACTCAAGGGTTTTTTTGTAATTTTCAAAGAACTCTGGGTTTTTTTGTATTAGCCCAAACCTTAGGGGTGTTTTTGTATTATCCCTTTAGAAAAAGTGATTTATTATAGCAGAAGTAGAAGTAGTTGCGAATCAGAAGTTGGTAATGTTTAAAAATAGAATCAAAAGTTGAGAACTTGAAGTTGATGAGAGTGTTTGGTGAAAAAGATATAAAAGTGCTTATTTGTTCGTGAAAGTCAAACCAAAAGCAGAAGCACCCTGATTAAATGAAGCAGAATCAAAAGCAGAAGTTGACACTTGCAAACACTAAAAAGTGCTTTTTAAGCCAAAAAATGAGAAGCACTTTTTTTTTAGTGATTGCAAACACTCCCAAAGTTACCACCATTAGAAGGATAATCGTCTTCTGACTTTATTTGAACCAAACAGGTCTCCGTCCCATGAATTTGCTAATCTTCCTTTTCATAAATTTGATTGGTTTCATCGAACAGATTGTGGAGAATATGTTAAGCAAAGTTATGGAAGAAATTGAGCGTCGGCTGGCAAGCCAAAACGAACATATTCAAATAACTTCACGTGATGAAGATGTTCCGAGTTCCGACAAGACTGAGGAGATACAGGTCAGAATACATTGCCTTATATTAACTTTTGAGCTTTTGCATTTGAAATGTTTGTACACATTCACTAAATAGGGGTAACATCTGCTGTTTGTTATATAAGACTGCAATCGTAACGAAAGACGAGAGTTTGCCAGAGAAGGATTTTCACACGAAAGACGAGTGTTTGCCAGAGAAGGATTTGCAATATGTCGCGTCGAAAGCCCATTCCTTGAAGCACCAAGAATTTGTTGACAACCAGCAAAAGAGTGTACAGGTCATCTGCAGTATAAATCAATTGTAGACGAATTGAATTTTTTTTAGGGATAATTACAAAAACAACCCTGTGGTTTGGGTTAATTACAAAAAAACCCAGAGATGTTTCAAAATTACAAAAAACCCTTCAGGTTTCATTTTGCCTTAAATTTAAGGGGGGTAACTGTAATATTTTTGTAAATGTGATGGGGTTTTCTGAAATGTTTTTGAAAATCACTGGGAAAAATGTAAGACGGAATCAAACCTCAATGTTTTTTTTTTGTAATTTTCAAAGACCTCTGGGTTTTTTTGTAATTAGCCCAAACCTCAGGGGTGTTTTTTTAATTATCCCTTTTTTATCTCCAATTTAGAATTATAAGAAAATTTTATTTCATTAACTTGTAGGCATTGAAGAATATGCTTCACTCTGCAAAAGAAGACATGCAACTGCTACAAATGAAGCATCAAGAAGAAGTCAGCAATCTAGGTACGAATATAGTTCGACGCTCGTGTCTAATGTCGAAACGAACAAGAGTCGATAACGTTGTTCTGTTTTGCTGTTAGGTAAGCACCTGAATACTCTGGCTCATGCGGCTTCCGGATACCAAAAGGTTCTCGAAGAGAATCGTAAATTATACAATCAAGTGCAAGACCTCAAAGGTAAAAAATTTATCGGCTCGAATAAGTGGCAGAGTGGCAATTCGTGTTGTCGTGTTCGTGTCGCACTATCGTGTTTTCATATATGCATCTTATTTGATCTTAAATACGACAAATAATTGTAAACTTAACTTACAATTTCGCGCTTTCGGGTCGTGTCCTGTCACTCATTGCCAGTCCTAGTTGTTTATATGATTTTACTCGTAAATCCATTAGGAAATATAAGGGTGTACTGCCGAGTACGTCCTTTTCTACCCGGGCAGCCGAATGGTTTGAGCACAGTCGAAGATGTAAGTGATAGTAATATCACAATAATAACTCCTCCGAAATTTGGAAAAGGGAAAAAGACATTCACTTTTAACAAGGCTTTTGGTCCATCTTCAAGCCAAGGTAACTAAGGTCCCTAATAGCATATTCCATTTTTAAGTAACCTTTTTTCTAAAAAAGATTTCTTAAAATGTTTGCATATTTGCTTCTACAGAAGAAGTATTTGCAGATACTCAGCCGCTGATTCGGTCCGTACTTGACGGTTATAATGTTTGCATATTTGCTTATGGCCAAACTGGATCAGGGAAGACTTTTACGATGGTAAAGATATCCGACTTTTGTTTAGGGAAATTCATGGATAGTTTTGAAGATGTAGTATAAAGTATTAGGGATAATTAAAAAATACCCCCGAGGTATTCGCAAATTACAAAAAAAAACCCAAAGATGTTTCAAAATTACAAAAAGCCCCCTTGGGTTTGATTTCATCTTGAATTTAAGGGGATAAGCGTAATATTTCAATAAATATCAGGGATTTTTGAAATGGATTTTTGCTTATGATGGAGGAAAATGTAAGATGGAATCAAACATCAAGAGAGTTTTTGCAATTTTCAAAACCTCTTGGTTTTCTTTGTAATTAACCCGAACTTCGGTTTTTTTTTTTTTTTTTGTAATTATCCCAATATATTATTTGTGTTTGGTTTAGCTTTTGTAATGTTTTAGTTTTTTTTCTCTAACTTTGTGGTTTTTATTCTGTTATTATTATACACAGACAGGACCGAAGGAACTTACAGAAAAAAGCTTAGGTGTGAATTACAGGGCGTTGAGTGATTTATTCCAAATCTCCGAACAACGAAAAGACATCATTGCTTATGAAATCTGTGTTCAGATGATTGAAATCTACAATGAGCAAGTTAGAGATCTCGCAAATCACGGATGGTGTCAATAAAAAATATCCTTTTTTAACCGAACTTTTTATATCTTTGTATCATGTTTTTTTTCTAACTTGGCTCATTTCTTCTTTTTGTCGTCTTAACTCTTACGCACATTAGAAATTCGTAATAATACGTCAAATGGTATAAATGTACCAAACGCAAATCTTATACCTGTTACATCGACAACGGATGTCATCAATTTGATGAACCTTGGCCATAAAAATCGTGCGGTTGGTTCTACGGCTATGAACGATCAAGTAGTCGTTCGCACAGGTATTTTCTTCTGGCTAGCCTAACCGTATGGAACCTTCTTAAGCCACGTTATAAATTCACGGGATAAAACTTAAAATCGTGGAAAAATCATACTTAACATGTTAACTGAAATAATGGTGTCATTGTGTCTGCAGTTGTCTCACGGTTCACGTCCAAGGCAGAGACCTGACATCTGGTGCGATTCTTCGTGGTTGTATGCATCTAGTTGACCTGGCAGGAAGTGAAAGAGTCGATAAAACCGAGGCGACTGGCGACAGATTGAAAGAAGCTCAACACATTAATCGGTCTCTTTCTGCTTTAGGAGACGTTATATCGTCTCTCTCCCAAAAGAATGCACACGTTCCGTACAGAAACAGCAAGCTCACACAGTTGCTTCAAGATTCACTAGGTATGATATGATCATTCATTTGGCTTTCATAAAATATAGGGATAATTACAAAAACACCCCTAAGGTTTGGGCTATTTACAAAAAAACCTAGAGTTCTTTGAAAATTACTAAAAAACCTTTGAGGTTTGATTCCGTCTTGCATTTTTCCCAGTGATTTTCGAAAACATTTCAAAAAATCTCCTGACATTTACAAAAATATTACAGTTACCCAATTTATGACAAAACAAAACCTGAAGGGGTTTTTTTAAATTTTGAAACATGCCTGGTTTTTTTTTGTAATTAACCCAAATCTCAGGGGTATTTTTGTAATTATCCCTAAAATATATACTCCTTGATACTTATTAAGATAACGCCCGTATGTTTGTTAGGAGGGAGAGCGAAGACACTAATGTTTGTTCACATTAGTCCGGAGCCTGATGCTCTTGGAGAAACAATTAGTACTCTAAAATTTGCTGAACGTGTATCAACTGTTGAACTTGGTGCTGCTCGGACGAACAAAGATACTACTGATGTCAAGGAACTAAAAGAACAGGTTTTGCACCTTTTTGTACTTGATGAATCTAAAGGCATATTGTCACCACTTTTCATCATTTTTTTCGTCTTCTCACCGAATATTCTAAAAGATGAGCAAATCAAAAGTTGTACCCATTTTTTCCGTGCTTCTTGAAATGGCTACTTAGGGAGTGTTTGCAAAAGCTATTACTTTTGAAAGAAGTGATTTATTGCAGTAGAAGTGAAAAAAAAATTAGAAGTTGGTATATAGTGTTGCAAATAGAAGTTGAAAGTTGATTAAGTTCATAGAGTGTTTGGTGAATAAGCTGTAAAAGTACTTTTACACATTCCAATGTGAAACCAGAAAGAAAATAAGCAATCTAAAGCACTCCTCCCGCTTTTAGATTCTGGATTCTGATTAAAATGTACAGAATGAGAAACATAACTTGACATTTGAAAACATTAAAAAGACTACTTTTTTTCAGCCAAAAGCTGACAATCACTTTTTTTAAGTGTTTGCGAACACTACCTTACTTTCATTGCATCGCGTTGTTACTATAGCCAAAAATTGATGGTCCAAATTCTCCTAGACATGCTTGCTTTATGTTTTCTTTTCGAGAAGATAACTATTATCTAATGTGCAGATAGCTACGCTTAAAGCAGCGTTAGCACGGAAAGACGGAGGAGAGTCGGGGGCCCATCAGCTTTCTAGATACAGCAGCCCAGATAGACTGAGAGTTATGTCTTCTGGATCATCTCCATCACGTTCATCTTGGAATAGTATCGATGATGCCTGTAAGACAGAGGTATGTAAACCAACCGAGCAATATATCGTTTTGAATACAAACTCCTGATTATGATTTCTGCTTTTATTAACTTAAATCGAGGATCAGATGCACAATGGACCAGATTTAGATACTAAACCCTCCTCATACTATGTCACTAGTCTTTTTCTTACTAAGTGTTTGCAATCACTAATAAAAAGTGATTGTCGGCCTGAAAAAGAAAAGTTTTAGTGTTTTCAAATGCGAACTTCTGCTTCGATTTCGCATAAGTTAATCGGGAGGAGTGGTTTAAGTTTCTGATTATGTTTGGTTTGACTTTTACAAAAATAAGCACTTTTACAACTTATTCACCAAACACTCTTTTTAACAGACACTACCAATTTTTGTTTCTCAAGTATTTTTAGCTTCACACAATAAATCATTTCTTTGTTTTTGCAAACATCCCCTATATATATGACGTGAGTCGACTGGATCTTACAAGATTTAATGAAAATCACTTTTGATTCGTGGTGGTGAATGTTGGTAGCATGGAAAACTAACGAACTACATTTTTTTTTCTACAATATAACATTTTGGCTCACTTTATCCAACAATTCATCTGAAAACTTATTAACTTGAGATAATATTTGGGGATAATTACAAAAGTACCCCTGTGGTTTGACCTAATTACAAAAATACCGTGAGTAACTTTCAAAATTACAAAAAGCACCCCGGAGGTTTGATTTAGTGTTAAATTTAAGGGGTAAGGTGATTTTATAAAATATGAAGGGAGTTTGTAAATTTTTTTGCTTATTAAGGGGTTAAATGTTAGACAAAATAAAACCTTGGGGGTAATTTTGTAATTTGAAACATTCTGGGTTTTTTATAATTAAGTCAAACCTCAAGGGTACTTTTTGTAATTAACCCTAATATTTATATTTAAAATTGTATTCAATATTTTTTTGTTTTGCACGGTGGCTGCAGGGACAGAGTAACTCTTCATCGACGTCTAGAAGGCACAGCTTGGATCCTCAAGACTTGTTAATGAACTCTCCTCCTTGGCCGCCGCTTAGTAGTAGTCCGGGTTGATGGAAGAAGAAAAATGCACGAGATGTTCTATCGAAGAGTATTATTCATGATAATTCCAAGGTATACCCGGAACAATCTTTGAACAAGATTTCGGGACGTAGAAGGCACAGTCTAGATAACGGTTTAGCTAGGACTCAGTACGAAACGATAACCACCGATGATTCGGATGATCTGGAAATAGCAACTAGTGATTCCTCAGAGGCAGATTACCAGTTGCAACTCAATATTCGTAAATCCAACAGCATGCCGAATGTCGTGGGATCGAAAGTTAGACGAATACCTAGTCCGAAACCGACGAAGGGCCAAGAAATGAGGTAATATCTTCATGTGATGCAAATGCAGAGGAATTTACTTTTAGGGATAATTACAAAAATACCCCTGAGGTTTAGGCTAATTACAAAAAGACCCAGAGATGTTTTAATTACAAAAAACACTCTTGAGGTTTGATTCCATCTTACATTTTCTCCATTCATAAACAAAAAACATTTAAAAAAACCCATGATATTTCTACAAATATTACAGTTAACCCTTTAAATTTAAGCGCATAATCAAACGGGCTTTTTGTAATTTTGAAACATCTCTGGGTTTTTACGTAATTAGCCCAAACCTCGGGGGTCTTTTGTAATTATCCCTTACATTTATGGTATTTGATTTTAGAGATAATTACAAAAATACCCCCGAGTCGGGCAATTACAAAAAAACCTCTTGAGGTTTCATTCCGTCTATACATTTTTCTCGGTGATTTTCAAAAATATTCAAAAAAACCCGACATTTACAAAAATATTATAGTTATACCCCATAAATTTAAGACAAAAAACGAAGAGGTCATTTGTGATTTTGAAACATCTCTCTTTTTTTTTAATAATTAACCTAAACCTCAGGGTGTTTTTGTAATTATCCCTTGATTTTAAGTGGACACATCTTATTAACTTTTTGTTTTTATGCTTGAACATTATTTTCACCATTAGGAGCCTAATTCCTCAGCCAACTAAGAGAGCCTCAAATGGGATTCATTCTCCGTTGCTTTAAAATGGGCGGCAACCAGTTGCCACAGTCGGGAGGCGAAAACCGCCAACGGGAAGTAAGAACATCTCTAGTAAGACAACAATCTTGGTTACTTAAAATCCGAATGACGATAGTTCTCTTTGCTTCGTGTTTTTTCTCAAAATTTCAGTGGTGATCATAGGGTTTTTGATGTCCCATTGATGAGGTTGTGGTGTTGATAAACAGTTGCAAGTATTATTTTTTTGGTGAGAAAAATTAGTAGGGAGTTTATTATTTAGTGAGAATAATTCTTTTGTAGTGTATCAAAATTGGTGATCAAACTCTTATTGCACATAAATAAGTTGCATATGTTGTACTAAGTGTTTGATCATACTTTGAAATTGTAAGATCACAACAATTTATATAAGTAATTAATTTTTGTTTCTATGATTTCAATTTTTTTGTTTGGATTTATTCGATGCATCGGTTATTCTTCTTGTGTGTATTCATCTACGTTTTCGATGTGTTATGAACGGACTGAATTGATACAAAGGATGAACTCATCCCTGAGTGCCCCACTACAGATTTAGAGAAGAAGAAGAGACGAGTGAGAATAATTACTTCATCGGTTATGATTTCACTTTTTTTTGTTTGGATTTATTCGATTCATCAGTTATTCTTCTTGTGTGTATTCATGTACGTATTCGATGTGTTATGAACGGACTAAATTGATACCCAAAAACAAGGATGAACTCCATCCTGAGAGCCCCTACTACAAATTTAGAGAAGAAGAAGAGACGAGTGAGAATAATTACTTCATCGGTTATGATTTCACTTTTTTTTGTTTGGATTTATTCGATTCATCGGTTATTCTTCTTGTGTGTATCCATCTACGTGTTCGATGTGTTATGAACGGACTGAATTGATACAAAAAATAAAAAGGATGAACCCATCCCTGATGGCCCCCACTATAGATTTAGAGAAGAAGAAGAGACGAGTGAGAATAATTACTTCATCTAAAAGCTTTAAGATGTTGAAGAAAGACATTTAAGTATACTTCATTGTGATTTTATTACATTACTATGTTTAAATGTTTTTCAACTTTGCTGGTGATAATGTTTACTTATGGTTCAAAATTTTATTCAATTATATTACTTGGGATTTTATTTTTATTTTTAGTTATTGTTATTGACATGAAGTTGATTGATGGTTTAAGTTTACTATTGTTTCTTATGTTTGGATTACAAATATCATTCTGATATAAAAATTGTACAATATTTTCACTACACGCTACCGGATGGGGGAATAGTTTGAGTATTATGTGGGATAATTCGACAAAATTTCGATTATACAACAAAATTCGTTTGTGTGATACGTGTTTAATTCGGGAATATACCGATGCAAATATTTAATTATTTTAATAAAAAAATATATTTATGTAGGACAGTAGGAGGATTCTTAATAAATTTTCGAAAGATTATATATGTACGTTATCCGATAAAATTAACTGTATATTGCATTGTAGAAAATATAATGAATATTTTATCGAAATAGGACTAAAGTTCGAAAATAAATCACTTCATTATAGAAAAGTTTGGTATATTTATCACGATTTATTTATAATAACATATACGAGATTTCAACGTAAGATGAAAATATAACTTTTTTAACTTAGAGTTAGTATCCATTTTCCAACATTACTTTCATCATTTTTTTTTTTTTTTTTTTTGAAAATCATGATAATTATACAGTTAACAAAATATTTGCCAATTTAGAAACTTATCTGAAATTGTTATGTCATCATACAAATAGAAATTTTTTGCCAACATATACTAATTTAGTTTGACTTTCACTTTTTTTTCAAATTTGCATGTACAATGGACCCACTCTTGTTTGGTGCTTTTTTTTAACTATTATTATTTGGTGATTTTCCTTATAGTTAGTACATACAAACTTTCACAATGTTAACTCAATTATATTTAAAATCCATCAAGAAAGTGTATTCCTTTTTTAACAACATTGAAATTGTATTTGTTATTGATTAAAAAAAACTAATTAAACTCCCACCATTCAAACACGGGAAGAGGATAAGACAAACAAAAATCTAAACAGATATCAATATATTATAAAACATTCTATCAAACTCAAAAAGGTTGTGATACTTGATTGGATGGTATTTTTTGACTTCTACACGATCCACACCAAACTTATTTTTGATCATCAAATCTTCTAGAAAGTAGAAACTAATAAATAACTACGAATGAGGTCGCAAAAGTACATGTCTACTTATATTTGAATATATCTAAGAAAAAAGAGAAAATAAACCAACTTTTACATAGGGAAAAAACATATATCAAAGGAAAAAGAGAAAAGTTTGATGTTGAGGAGAAAATGAAAGATGCCCTCAAGGGGCACAGACGGGTTGGTAAGTAACAAGGTGGTTGAGGTGGAAACACTCTGATATCGCGTGTTTGAATCCGTATTGTGACAGTTCTTTACCGAAATATTGCAAGAGTTGTTGCTGGGTTCGTGACCCGTTGGTCCTTTCCCTTGCAGGAACTGCCACTCGTGCATATTCTCGATTTATGACCCACCTGGCCAAGGGACCTGGGGGTTTCGCCTTTGGGACTTTCCCCTCATCAAAGCAAATTGAAATCCAAATATCGTTGACCAGTTGGTCAAGGTGATGTAACTCTTGGCCTCTATTTGGAGAGGTCAAGGGTTCGAGCCCCGCGGGGCACAATGGTGGAATTAATTAATATTGATGGCTTCAAGCGGAAGTGTCGGAGACTGAAACTCAGTGGCAATCACTTGGGGGACGACTCCTCGTGTGCGGTAATTGAGGATATTAGGATCTGAGAGCCATCATGCATTCTCGCAGTATACGTAATTGAGGATATTAGGATGGGAACATCGAATCTCCGTTATAAAAAAAAAAAAAAAAATTGAAAGATGAATTGAGCTTTCCAGCTTGCAGAGGGTCCCATTTTAAAAAAAATGAGTGGCTGAACCTAACAATGAGGCACATGGCCACATCAGCAATCTATCCCAGATTTTCATCATGGTTGACTCACAATTGATGTTGATGTTGCCATTAGAACGTATATTTTAGATTTATTAATTGTTTTTTTCTTAAAGCATGTTATTATTTAATTTTTCTCCTTTTAATTTAAACTTGGATATTTTTCTCCACAAATTTAAATGGACGAAGAAGAAAGAAACAGAAAATATTTTTAAATTAAAACAAATCTATGAAGTACGAAACCTATATATATCAACGGATACATTACGACAATTATTTCTTTATTTTTCTAAGAAGAAAAAAATATGTTCTATAGATATTGTATGTGGAATTCAATAAAATAGAGTATTTTTATCTCTCTCCCTATTGGAATATTTTTCTATTTTGTCTTCCAACAAATTTATCGATGAAAAGCAAACTTTTGTAGTTGTGACTCGTTAAGCTATTTAGTGCTCGAAAGACAAAAAAAAGGTCCATTTGTTTGATAGTATGTGGACATTTGTGCTTTTTTTTAGTACTGATGGGAGAATAAGGGGAGGCGACACAAGTTTCGTATGGAATCGAACTCGTCGCCAATCATTTCTTATAACACACGTTTCAACTATGAAAGAAGATAAGGTTGATCCCGTGGACTTTTGTGCTTGACCTTGAAGAAAATTTACGTATATGATATTTAATTTTCTTAGTATCAAATGATATTGCATGAGATGATCTATTTGAAAAGTATTGTTTGTTGTGGTTGGTTTCACGACTTTATATCCTAGAAAAACGCGATTTTTTTTTTTTTTTTTTTTTGTGGAGAGAAGCTGTCCATTTTCTTATAATTGACAGGCCACTCATATGTCATACATTATGCTTAATATGTCGCATGAAATAGATTAGCTTGCTTTTTTATTTTTTAAATAGTTTGATGAAGATTGAAATTGAATTACCAATTGTACTATAGATTTATACTAATTATAGGGCTAGATGCCATTTAAGGATTTATATGTTCTATAATATAGAATCTAAACTCATCACTTTAAAGTTGTTTTTTGAGACATTCTTTGATATGACGTTTGATTAATTCTCCATAATTTCGTTGCATTTAGCTCCGATATATCCACTTGGTAACATTATAAATCTAGTGAAATTTTACATACATATATTAGGAATTTTAGCTAATTTATGACCCGCATATATATATCCACTTGGTAACATTATAAATCTAGTGAAATTTTATTTTTCATTTTTTTAGGGTTTATATTTTTAGTTTATTTTTAATTGAATTTGATTTTTGAGGGTTTATTTTTTTATTCTGTTTACACGGGTTTATTTTTAAAAACATTAATTTTTATGACCATGCAAAAATAAAAAAAGGCATATATAAAAATGAGTCACTCCATTGCCATGAAATACAATTGCATTAAAAAAAAAAACAAGAGGATGAAGAATAATGCATATGTATGTGCAGTCATTAAACTAAATATCTATATTTAAAGTTGCAGCTTTAGACTTTAGTATTATTGACAAAAAGTTTGCTCACTAAAAAACTAATTAGTCATGTAATTATATTAATTATTGCATTTAATTAGATGTATAATTTATAAAGGATATTGAGACAACTTAATAAATAATCTTAAAAGTCAAGAAACCACATAATAATGATTTGTCCAAAAAAAAGGCACATAATGATAATTATAATATCTGAACAATCTTTTAAGGCCAAGGGCCATTTTGCCATTACAAAGGAGCACTTTATTATCTGTAGATGAGCTGCCATTAATATAACTATTCGACTTTAAAATGACAGCATAATTATTTGACATTCGATTAAGGATTAAATTACATATTATCTTAAGCGTGTTGACAAGTCTCAAAATCAAATGATTTGTATCATTAACTTTAAAAAAAAATAACAACATGAGATTTGGTGGAATGAATGTCGATACCTAGACCAAGTAATATCATTCTGTCATGTACAATCATAATCTTATGACAAAAATAAAATTTTACATTTTTTTCTGCATTTTTTAGGCTATAGAGCAACTATTTATTTTTTTTAAAAAAAAATGATTGAATTTACTTTATTTAGATTATAGTATTCTTTTATCAAATTGATTGGCATAATTTTACCTAAATCTTTGCATACGGATGCATGGCATCTCTAATTAGTGAAAGAGAAATGATTTTGAAAAAAATATTATATATTTAATTAGCTCATTTATATAATTGTTTACATATCGATGCACTGACTTGTTTATTTAGTGAAAAGAGAAAAGATTCACGAAAATGATAGATAGGGCTTATTTTTCTGCATGTGGCAGACTTTGTTGTATATATGGTGGGTTGGGGGGTGTTTGTCTAATTAAGTGTAGGCGTCATTTCTAAGGGCGCCTACAAAGCTCTGTTGACAGGTACAAATTTTTTTTCCTTTCTGCAACGTAGGCGCCAGCCTACAACCTGAATTATTTTTTTTATATTTTCGAAATTAAATTTTTAAATATAAAAACACAATTTTCGGATATTACTGAATCGAAATATTACTCAATCGAAATACGATTACATAATAAAGTTTACACCATATAATTAAAAAAGCAAGGAAATTACATATTAAAGTATTGAAATAAGATACGATATGTCATTACAACATAAGTACGTGAATAACTGGTACGCAGACAACTGGAACACTGCACGATCAATTTGGCATGAAGAAGAACTTCATTGCTCAACATTAAATTGTAATGACAAGTAGCGTTTAGGGTGAGCCGGCAAGTTGCTCAAGCTTGTGTTTCGAGCCGGCTCACTCTAAACGCTACTTGCCATCACAATTTAATGTTGAGCAAGTAAGTTCTTATTCATGCCAAGATTGATCGTGCAGTGTTCCGGTTGTTTGCGTACCAGTTATTCACGTACTTATGTTGTAATGACATATCGTATCTTATTTTAATATTTTAATATGTAATTTTCTTGCTTTTATTTTATTTAATTATGTGGTGTAAACTTTATTATGTAATCGTGTTTCGATTGAGTAATATTTTGATTCAGTAATATCCGAAAGTTATGTTTTTATATTTAAAAATTTAATTTCGAAAATATAAAAAATATTCATGTTTAGGCACCAGTCAAACTGGCGCCTACGTTGGAGAAAGAAAAAAAAAATTATACCCGTCAGCAGGCGCCTCTCATAAAGGCGTCTGCTTTGTAGGCGCCCTTAGAAAGAGCACCTACACTTAATTAGGCAAACACCCCCAACCCACCATATATACATCAAAGTCGGTGGCAAATGCCATAGACAGAAAAATAAGATAGATAGATTATCGGGTCATGAGATCAGGTTCGCGTTTGGTTTCGGGTTGGTTTCCGGTTGTACTTAAAATATATACATAAAAAAAATTAATTAGAATTAAAATAACTATGTTTTACACAAATTGGTAATATCGTGTCAGATTCGTATTAGTCGTGTTCGGATTTGAATTTCTCATGTTCGTGGGTTTCTCTATATAATTTCGAGTCAGATTCGTGTCAGGTTATCGTATCTGGTATGTCAGCCCTATAGATAGATAATGACAGTAGACACACATACTTACAATTGTAAAATCATACCACCATCCGACCAAATCCAGGAGAGGTCTTGTATTGCATTTTATATGACAAAAACAAGGTAACCTGTGGATAGCTACAAAAATTAGAATCTCATCAAGATTTATGTGGTAGGTTAAATTGAATATTTGGTCCAATAACTTATATCTAATTGCACTCTAATTCACTAATTAGAGGTGTGACAAAATATGATACTAGCTTCTAATTTGTTATATGTACTGAGTCCAATCTCTGTCAGCAATTGCGAAATCAATTAGAGCTCCCAAATTTTGGGGATTTTCAACCCGTCCGTATGGAAATGAAAAATTATTCAAAATGGCTGGAGGGATTCTAAAATACTTTTAGGGAGTATTTGCAAAAATTTATGCTTTTAGAAGAAGTGGTTTATTATCGCAAAAGTAAAAATAGTTGAGAATCAGAAGTTGGTAGTGTTTGAAAATAGAACTAGAAGTTGAGAATCAGAAGTTGAGAGTGTTTGATGAAGAAATTAAAAAAGTGTTTATTTGTTTGTAAAAGTCGCATAAGTAGAAATCTAAAACACCGCTCTTCGTGCTTTCAGATTCTGATTAAATGAAGCAGAATCAAACGCAGAAGTTGATATTTACAAACACTACAAATTGATTTTTTCAGCTAAAATTAAAAGGTGGTGTTTTTTAGTGATTGCAAAGACTTGTACAATAAATCACTTCTTCTAAAACTGGAAGTTTTTGCAAAGGCTATCTAAATAGTAAATACTAATTTCTCACATTTATCCACCAATGAGGACTTTTTCTGTAATTTGAAATCAGGAAAAGCCAATTATAAGAATAAATCTCTATTAAAGACAACAGTAGAGTTTTATTATAAATAAATGTCTTAATCAATGAAACCATCAGAATTGGATTATCTCTCTCCCTCTCTCTCTCTCGATTTTGTTCTTCCAATCAAATTACTCAAAAAAGAGGGAAGCTCCAAACATCTCTTTCTAGGGTTCTCTCGATCTGCTACAGTTGACTCCATCAATGTCTTTGTTGTAAGCTCTTGCATTTCTTTCTTGCTTTTTTCTGTTTTTTTTTCTCTCTCGATGCACATTTTTTTTAGCATTTTTTCTATGTACTGGTTAATGTATGTGAATTTTTTTAACCAATTTTAGTTCAATGTAGGCAAGATGCTCTGTTTTCTTGAGTTTCATGTGCATTCTTTCTATGGGAGTGTTTGCAAAAACTTCTGATTTTAGAAGAAGTGATTTAGTAGTTGAGAATCGGAAATTGATAGTGTTTGCAAATAGAATCAGAAGTCGAGAGTCTTAGCTTAAAAAGTTGTAAAAGTGTTTATTTATTCTAAAAGTCCAAAGTGGAATCAAAAACCTAAAGCACATAATCAGAACTTGATAGTTTTTGATAAGGGGAAAAAGTTGTAAAAGTGCTTATTTATTGTAAAAGTCAGACCAGAAGTGGAATCAGAAAGCACACATCTCCCTGTTTTTAATATTCTGATTAAACGAAGCACAAACAAAAGTTTCCATTTGCAAACACTAGAATGCGACTTTTTTTAGTGATTGCAAACACTCCTTGAGTTAATTATGGTTTACTATAGAAGGTGTGTACAATTTACTATTCTATGTTGCAACTAGAGTAGTTCTGACTAATTTGAACTTAGTTTCCTTCTTTTAATTCTACCGCAGGGACCGATAAGTTTTAACCACTGTATTCTTGTTGTGGATTATTTGTCTAAAAAAAAATTCTTTTGGATCAAGTGTTTCAAATTGTGTATAAATGGGGTTGCGGAATTTGTGCTAATTTTTAGACGATTTTTGGGGGATCAGGGCTTGGAAATGAGAGTTCCGGATATGGTGAAACAAAGAGTACTAAAATGAGCCAGACCGAGATATCCCAAATGAAGCAAATACAACAGCCTGTTCCTTTAGGGACTTTGATCGGTCGCGAATTGAGGAATGAGAAGTTGGAAAAGCCCACGGTGAAATACGGGCAAGCTGCTCTAGCTAAGAAAGGAGAGGACTATTTTTTGATCAAGCTCGATTGCCAAAGGGTTCCGGGCAATCCATCTACGTTAATTACAAAAAAAAAAGACATGGTTTTCAGTTTTCAAACTTCAGTATTTTGAACTATGATTATCGGTTATTTGAAGTTGATGGTTTATTTATCATATCCCCTTTTGACATATCTGGAATGACAGATTTTTGATGGGCATAATGGGATATCAGCTGCTATATTTGCTAAGGAGAATTTGCTGAACAATGTATTGAGTGCTATTCCCGAAGGAATCGGTAGGGAAGAATGGCTTCAAGTCCTTCCTAGGGCATTAGTAGCAGGGTTTGTGAAAACGGACATAGAGTTTCAGCAGCGAGGCACGTTTATTATTTTGGTTAGGGATAATTACGAAAACTACCCATGAGGTTTGGGGTAATGCGAAAAAACCCATATAAATTTCAAAATTACAAAAACTACCTCTAAGGTTTGAGTCTGGGGTTAATTGTAATATTTTTATAAATGTAAGAGGGCCTTTTGAATTTTATTTCCCTATGAAGGGGGAAAATGTAAGACAGAATCAGTCCTCAAGCATTTTTTTTGGGTTTTTCTTTTTTGTAATTACCCCAAAACTTAGGGTAGTTTTTTTAATTATCCATTTTGGTTATAAATAAGTTTTTTCCATTTGTGGGCTATTTGAGCTTTCTTTCCGCGTCGTCTTATTTTGGCCACTTGATACAACTGACAGGCGAGACTTCTGGAACGACAGTTACATTTGTTGTGATTGATGGTTGGACTGTGACTGTTGCATCTGTCGGAGATTCTCGGTGCATATTGGACACGCAAGGAGGAGTCGTTTCTCTTTTGACAGTTGATCATCGGCTTGAAGAGAATATCGAAGAACGTGAACGTGTAACTGCCAGTGGTGGTGAAGTAGGACGACTCAATGTTTTCGGGGGCAGTGAGGTAATTTTGGTTACTTTTTTTTGGATAATTACGAAAAACCCCTTGAGGTTCGGGCTAATTACAAAAAAATCCTGAGATTTTTTAAAATTGCAAAAGAAAAACCTAGAGGTTTGCCTCTGTCTTACATTTCCCCCTTAATAAACAAAAAGTATTTCACAAATTCCCCTAATAATTATAGAAATATAACAGTTACCCTAAATTTAAGATAGAAGCAAACATGAGGGGGCTTTTGTAATTTTGAAAAATCTCTGGGTTTTTCTATAATTAGCCTAAACATCAGGGGTTATTTTGTAATTATCCCTTTTTTTATAACGTAGGGATTCATTTACATATTCTGGTATTGATTTGTGATTTGGATATGTAGGTTGGTCCGTTACGTTGCTGGCCCGGTGGATTGTGTCTTTCGAGGTCCATTGGCGATACAGACGTTGGCGAGTTTATCGTCCCGATTCCTCATGTTAAGCAAGTCAAGGTTTTTAACCCGTCAACCTAAAAGACGATTAGATGTCTCAGACTTTTTCATTAGAATAGTTGAAAATTTAAAAATTATTTCTGGGTTTTTAGCTTTCAAATGCTGGGGGGAGACTTATAATTGCCTCCGGGCTCCGACGGTATATGGGACGCATTGTCATCGGATACTGCTGCTCAGTCTTGCCGGGGTTTACCTGCGGATCTTGCTGCAAAGTTGGTCGTTAAGGTATTTATCATATCAAGAAGGGGTAATTACAAAAACACCTCTGAGGTTTGGGCTAATTACAAAAAAGGCCCTCAGGTTTGGTTCAGTCTTAAACATGTGGGGGTTAATATAATATTTTTATAAATGTCAAGGGGGGTTTTGAAATATTTTTTGCTCATAAGGAACAATGTAAGACGAAATCAAACCTCAAGGTTTTTGTTTTTTTTTGCAATTTTAAAAAATCTCTGGGTTCTTTTGTATTAGCCCGAACCTCTGGGGAAACACCCGTGAGATTTGGTCTAATTATAAAAAAACCCAGATAATTTTGAAAATTACAAAAAGCCCCTTGAGGTTTGATTCCCTCTTACATTTACCCTTTCATAAGCAAAAAGTATATAAAAAACCCCTTGATATTTATAAAAATACTACAACTACCCCCTTAAATTTAACACATAATCAAACATGATGGGTTATTTTGTAATTTTGAAACATCTCTAGGTTTTTTTGTAATTAGCCCAAACCTCAGGGGTGTTTTTGTAATTATCCTTTATCCCTATTAAGAACTCTCATTTGCAAACGCCTAACATTTCTGATGTCAGAAACATTATGGTAAATTTTCACCTGTTTCAAATGCAGGAGGCTCTTAGATCACGAGGTTTGAAGGACGATACGACCTGCTTGGTTGTTGATATTATTCCCTCCGAACATCCCATTTTGCCCCCGACGCCTAAAAAGAAGCAAAATATGCTCAGTTCACTAATCTTTCGGAAACGATGTCAGAACTCGGCCAAAGGAACTACTAAGCTATCTGCAGTTGGAGTTGTGGAGGAATTGTTTGAAGAGGGTTCCGCAATGCTTGCTGAGAGGTACCTTTTACATTCTTTTGCATTTTAATTATTTTTTTTGCTGAAAGTTACTGAAAGTTGCTGTAGTTTCTTAAATTTTCCGAATATATCAGGTAATCTATATTCATTTTGGATATTATGTTCATATATTTCTGTTTCTTGTAGTTACATTAAATTGTTGCTGAATATATCAGGTTATCTATATTCATTTCCTGCTGTAGTTATATGAAATGGATTAGAAAGCTTCTTAGAGGGTGTTTGGCTGAGCTTATAAGCTCTTGAAAATAGCTTATAAGATGTTTAAGAGCTTGTAAGCTCGTGTTTGGTAATTATTTTCCAGAAGAGCTTATAAGCTCCAAAAAAAAGCGGTTAGAGAGCTTATAAGCTCCTAAAAAAAAGTACCTCCACCCCAACTTTTTTTAAAAGAGCTTATAAGCTCTTTATTTTTAAACATTCAAAAGACAAAAATATCTTTAATAATTTTATAGTATCCCAAACTTACCCACGACACAATTAATCTCTCAATTTTTTTTCCCGTAAACTCAACTATATTATTTTATCCAAACACTTTGACATCTTATTTTTAAAATAAGATCCAACATCTTATAAGCTCCTAAAACAGCTTATCAGATGTAGGAGCTTATAAGATGTTCTAAATAAGCTTAGCCAAACTTAATAGCTACTGAAAAGAACCATATAGCTCAAGTGGTATCACTCACCTTTGTGAGGGTGTTGACCGGGGTTCGAATCTGGTATCTTTCAGTTTCTTTGAAATTTATCCCCTCCCGTCCAACCACTACTCCCAACTTATTAAAAAAAAATGGGATAATTACAAAAACACTCCTGAGGTTTGGGCTAATTACAAAAAAACCCAGAGATTTTTGAAAATTATAAAAAAATCCTTGAGATTTGATTTCGACTTACATTTCCCCTTTCATAAGCAAATAACATATCAAAACCCCCTGATATTTATAAAAACACTACAGTTAGCCCCTTAAATTTAACACATAATCAAACATGATGGGTTTTTTTTTTTGTAATTTTGAAACATCTCTGGTTTTTTTTTGTAATTAACCCAAACCTTAGGGGTGTTTCTGTAATTATCCCAAAAAATAGCTACTCAAAAGAAAAAGAAAAATTCTTATGATTGGCCTTCAACAATCAACACTGTCCTTTTTAACCCACACTAAACTATATGCAGGCTGGGTAAGGAGTTCCCTCTCGACCCGAACTCTGGGCTTTTTAGATGTGCTATTTGCCAAGTGGATCAGCCGCCTAGCGAGCGTTTATCCGTTAACTCTGGCCCGTTTTTCTCCCCTGCATCGAAGCCGTGGGAAGGTCCTTTTCTATGCGCGACTTGTCGTAGAAAGAAAGATGCCATGGAAGGGAAAAAGGCGATTAGACCTACATTGACCGCATAATCTGGTAAAAAAAAAAAACTAGTAAATATTGATATAAATATATATGTTTTTTGTTCATGATGCTTGGTTTTTCCATATGCAGTGATGGATAGATGTGTGTAAGAATGGTGAGTTTAGTTATTGGGTAGATATATTCTAGGGAGCAAGGGAGCAATTCTTTTTTTTTTTTTTTTTGTGGTTCTTATTTTCTGCTCGACTGGTCGTATCGATGATGTTTGATTCAAAACAAGACATGCTAATATACATATGAAGAGTGTGAAAAACGCTGATTGTTGTTCTAACAGCTTGATGAGTATGTAATTAATGAAATGATTAGTGCAAATAATGTGTATTATTATTACAGCATCCTTGTTCGTTCAGGTTGATTGCTATGTCTTGCATTTGTTGATACAATTGTGTCATCAGATTTTTTTTTAAACTCAATCGATGAGAAACTAGTCGATTTAGATACGCCCGAATATTTTTTTTCTTCAAGCAAAAAGATTAATGGTGCGATTGGATATACTTTCGTTTTGAAAATTTTCATTTTGCTAGAGAATAGTAGTGAAAAAAAAATTGGGAGAAAAAAGATGAATTTTGAGAGTGTGATTGGATGTGAGATGAAAAAGTAATGATGAAAGTTGATTTGAAGTGAAAAAAGTAAAATAATGATTGGATGTGATTGGTAGTTAGAAATGTGTGAGTGAATGAATAGTGAAATTTGTGGGATCATGTGTAATAATGATTAGTTTTTTGTGAAAAAATGTGTAGATGTGATTGGTGAAAGAAAAAGTGAGAAAAAGTGAAAGTGAGAGAATAGTATATTTTCTGAAAATTTTCATAAACAATCGCATGTTTGGTAAAAAAAAAATTCTCTAGCGGAACGAAAATGGATTTCTGCTCACATCCAATCGCAGCCTAAGGTTTGTTTTATCATTATATTTTATTTATTTTTCCCTTTTTGGTTTTGTTTTGAGGGGTAGGAACAAATAGAGGTATTTTTTGTTTACCCCCATAGACGAGTTTTTCTGTTTTGTCCACTTAACTTTGAATTGTACTATTTTATTCCTGAACTATGCAAATTGTTGCACTTAACCTATAATTGAAAAAAAATGTTATTTCATTTAATCCGCTTTCACTTCTGGATCTTTCTTTTTTTCCAAAGTTGCTCATTTTGTTACGCTGCACCCTATGCTAGGTGTTTGCAAAAACTTATGCTTTTAGAAGAAGTTATTTATTGTATTAGAAGTAAAATTAGTTAAGAATTAGAAGTTGGTGGTGTTTGAAAATAGAATTAGAAGTTGAAAATCAGTAGTAGGTAGTGTTTGGTGAAAAAGTTGGAAAAATGCTTATTTGTTTGTAAAAGTTAAACCAGAAGTAGAAGTAGAAATCTAAAGCAGTCATCTCTCTGCTTTTAGATTATGATTAAATGAAGCAGAAACAGAAGTTGACATTTGCAAACGATACAACGTGGGTTTTTTCAAAAAAAACATAGAAGTGCTTTTTTTAAGTGATTGCAAACACTCTCTATCATTGATAAGAATGCATTTAATTTACTCGTACTGATATTTTTATAATTTCATCATTTATACACTAAATAAACATGTGTATATTTTCATGTGTAGTATACATATAATTTACATTGGACTGTCATAGTTCATTTTTATTTTTAAGAGTTATCATTCTGTACTCATGTGAATCACATATCCTTGCATCATAAGATAGAGGAAATTAGTCAAGCAAATAAAAAGTGTCATTGTGTAAATGTTTGGTTTGCTTCAGCTATGAACAAATTTCTTCCTAATTTTTCTCCCAAAACAGAACTAAATATATATTAATACGTAGCCCAAATACAATCTATACTAACCAACATAAAATTCTTTGCGTAGAGGTCTTGTGGTTCTTGTTTTCACGGCCATTATATCGTCTAGTTATATATATACGTATATATCCCACTGTAAAAAAAAAAAAGATTTCAAGCATCGACATAAATAGTTTTGTCACTACATTTTTTAACAATTACTTACTGAACATCGATAAAATCAAAAATAATATTTTCCATCAAACTATACCGATCAATTATCAACAAATCAAATAGTCTTTAAATTTATGGACCGAAATATTGTAGGTGTTTATCAACAATTTCAGATTTTTTTCTGTAAATATTTCCAAAAATAATTTTACCTATAGTTTGGTTTGTCGGAATTTTGGCGCATCTTTAATTCCAACATAATTTTTACTAAATACCCACAAAAATCAGTAGGTAAATGGGATTTGTTTTTTTTTTTTTTTTTTTCCTTTTGTAGTCTCTGTTCTATTTTTCTGTTTCATTCGGTGTTACAATACATTCGTCTAGTATATTGAACTATCGGGTAGAATAGAGAATGAACAAAATCCTTGTGCATAAGGATGACCAAATGGAACGAAATCGTGGTCAACGGTTCGGAATCGTTGATTGGAACCGGGTTCCAAAACCGAGAATTGTATAGTGGTTAGGTTCGATTCCTTGATCTAAAAATCGTGGGAAACATTGGTTTGAACCGTCATTGGAATCGTGGTGGGAAGCGGTTAAAACCATCGATTTTAAGGTTAAAATCAACGATTTTTATTTTTTTGGGTAAAAATATGATAAAAGAAATGTTAAATTTTTATTATGATATTTATATTTGCAACCGCATGAGACACATTTTAAACTAAATGATGCAAGCGAGCCACATGATTTTAATCCCTCTATATTCTTAAGATAATACATATGCAACTTAATATTAATATTTATACTAAGTCTAAAATTTAATATTATTATGAATATTAAGTCTAATTCCTCTTAATATTATTATTTATATTAAGTCCAAATTTAATATTATCTTGAATGTTATGATTAATTTTTTTTTTCAAATTTTCATTTTTTCTTTTATTTTGAAACTAAATTTGATAAATTATTATTAAAAATAAAAAAATCTAAAAGAAACGGTTCGGTTAAAACCGTTTAACCGGAACTGTGGAGGAACCGGGTTTCGGTTTGGAACCGAAGGCTCAAGGTTTCGGTTCCTCCAAAATCGAATCGAATCGAATCGGCGGTTCGGAACCGCGGGCCACCCTTTACTCATGCAGCATTGCCTAGGCCCTAGTGTGTGTTGAGTTTCATATGAGTTCCACTGCATCAAATAAATGTAATTGTTATGAGATCATGAGTCGTAGAAACTCCTCAAAGTAACCCATTTTATTTAACTCACATAGTAATTGAATGCTATAGTAATAGTTCCTTCAAATGTGAGTTCATGGTCATGTTTAAATTCTCTAATTTTCTAATTCTTTTAAGGATACCATCGGTTAATTATCTAATATCAACAGAAAAAAACTTTGGTAGCCATTTTTGTGCGCAATATTTGGGAGAATAAAAGGAGCAAAACTTTATGCAGGAAAAATTCTGATCTCAAAAGCATTATTAAGTGTACTAGATTTCATTTCATGATTCTTTGTTTAGGTTTCACTTATACGCGACGTTTTTGCCACGTTTTTAGATGCAATGACGAAGCCATGACACGATAATGGGGTAGGTTGAATCGAAAACTCAAGAAAAACCATACATTTTTTAAGAAAAATTCTTACCAATACATCTTTTTTTCATAAAGAGCGGGAGTGGGACCCAAGTTGGCCCCCTAGCTACGTCTAGATGTATAAAATTTGGTAGGGAAAAAGCCCAAAAAAAAAAAAATTGACGACAAAGAAAAATAATATCCAGCATTGATTGGTGTTATTTTTGGTATTTATTTTCAGAATATTTTGATAAAAATATATCTTGTTTGGTCTTATTTTCGGAAGAATGTAGTCTTGATTGCGGCTTGGAATATATATGGAGAATAAAAATGTGCTTAAATGTTTTGTTGGGAAAAACATGATGTACTATATATATTCTGAGAGACATCTTCAATTCAATTGTCGATGTCTATTTATAATTGTTTGTTGTTGTTAGTGACAGACATTTTCAGATTTTCAACTGTACTTATAACGCCTGTGTTATTTTACTATAGTTAGTGGGAATAATAATAATAATAATAATAATAATAATAATAATAATAATAATAATAATAATAATAATAATAATAATAATAATAATAATAATAATAATAAGCATCGTCAATCTCCTCTAAATGTTGATCAATTATGTAGTAAGTGTAAGTTATCGCAGTGCGAATGACGGTATAGACGCTACACCTAGAGCACTATACTTGTATAGCATCTACCATCCACGTCCTATTTTTTAAGAAGTGAAACACTTGTAATGCATCCACACACTAATCATAACACGTCAATGGTAAATGCTACACCAATCACCAACTGTAGTGCTTCAGATGTAGCATCTACAAAACAGCGACGGACTTTTACATAATCACTTTAAACTAATTATCAGCTGCAAAACATAATCAATATAAACTTTTACATGTTGACATTTGAGTTAAGAGATGAAAATGAAAAAAGTCACTCAAAATGAATTACCATTTTTGGAAGATAACTCTCAAAAAGTCCCTCATCATAATTTACTTTCAGGGCTTCATTTACATGGCAATGAATAATGACAAGACAAATGATTTTGCAAATAAGGGGGAAAAAAGGTTTACATAAATTAATACCAGAATGCCTGAAAGATACACGTTAAAGAACAGATATTGCACACAACATGAATCTCTCTAGCCATGTAAAAATCTTGACTTGATGAGGGACACAAGAGTGACTGAATACCTACAATCTACACTAATAAAATACACATGACAAATTTAAATAGAAAAACCACGAGAAATTTCATCTTTGGACCTGATCGGGTTGTGCGTGGTTGTTGCTAGCAGTGGACGACGAACCAGTTCTGCCGTTTAATAGCCCATTGTCGGCAGGAGGAGATACTCCCCACTTGCTATCGGATTCTGTCGGTTCTATCACTTTAACTGACCCGTCTGTCAACCCAACGGCAAATTGGTTGGGCTCTTGAGGATGTGCTGCCACAACTACTGGATATACGGCTTGGCTTCTGGGATGGGAGAAAAAAAAACGATCAGCAATACAACAATCCATTCTATCAATCGATTACATAAAGGATGAATTACAAAAAATATCGTTGATGTTTAGTCTAATTACAAAAATCCCGAACTATATTTCAACATTAAAAATACCCCTTGATATGTTTGTTAAGTAAATACAAACCTCAATGGGATGTTTGCAATAACTTAAGGGGGTATTTGTAAATTCGAAAGAAAACAGGTTTTTTAGTAATTATGCCAAACCTCAAGGGTAGTTTTTTAAATTATTCCTTAGAAAATGGACAGAAAAGAGAGATGTGAATATTCTATAATATGAACATTGCAAATGCAAACATATGAAATGAAGTACCGGAAAATTCAACCCGCAATCTGAAGAAAACTCGAAAAATTTCAAAAATAAGATGCACTATATTTTTCAAATGAAAATTTTTCAAAGAAAACAATGCCGACTCAAATACAGAGAAAAACTTTTTAAATCATTAATGCTCCTAAACCATGACACGAAAGATATTTGGAAATTTCTAGCTAGATGAATGAGACCAACAAAATGACAAATACAAGATTTAGAAGCATCAGTGGTTTTCTCACCCATTTAATACTGCTTGGGGCAAATATGCAGATGGGCCCACACGGCATCTTAATCTAAGGGTATCAGCGTCAAACACTCCAATGTTACCATCACAAAAGGAAGCAAAAATAAGCTGACTATTGCACGAGTACGCTGCACATGATATAGGCGCAGTAAGAGCATCTTGTGGGACCCACTACAACAGAGAAAACTCATCAGACATATTACGAAAAGTTAGCTGAAACGACTAATTAAGCTGGGGTATGTTATATATACCTGGCGTATACGTTCCATCTTGGAGGCATCATATATTGCTAACTGAGTTTCATGGGTTACAAGCAAACGAACTTGGTCCGCATGGAATTGCACTCGAGTGTCACCATTAGGTGCTTTACCGGCAGGCAGTTGTATCAGGACTGACTTTCTCTTCTCCCATGTGTCGATGCTCCAAACGCAAAGCTGCAAACAAAATAATTTTCCAAGCAAGAAACTCAACTTATATGCATGTAATAATATGGGGAAACAATATTTCCATAAAAATGAAAACAGAGGCGAGAATTTTGAGTTTCTTTTTCCTGTTATCCACCACTTAATGCAGGATTGCAAAGGAAAAGCTTACTTGAGCATCAGCACCAGACGACACCAATATGTTGAGGGTGGTCGAAAGCTAATCCAGTAATGCGCTTCTGGTGGCCTTTCAGTTTCGATTTCACCTATTAAATTACACATCCAATTTAAGCAGTTGCAGTAATTTAAACAGTAAATTTCTGAGTGCAAGTTCTATATGTAATTGATACGGAAAACTTAATTACCTCATCAACCCTGACATTGTAGATGTGGATAGTTGAATCCTCCATTCCAATTGCTAGAATGTTGTTATCTTGTGGGTGGAATGCCAAGAAAGTGGAAGCCGGTGGTGGTGGCATAAATGTTGTCATGACCTTCAAAAGATATTTAATTTTTAACGTCTAAATATCTAGAGACTCTTATTTATTTGAAACAAGTTGCCAATAAAACATGTCAACTTACCTTAAATGTCATCATATTGAACAATGAAACCTTTCCACCAGCAGCCGACATCACATAAGAGTCGTTCTTTGAGAGAGCAATACATGGAACAGCTTCCTCGAGGTTGACGCCTGAGATATCATTAGTCATAAGAAGACCACTGTTTGGTTGCCAATGTTGCGGAATAACACTGGCAGTGGCCTTTAAATAACAACACATTTTCAGATATTAATCCATAAAATAATCACAGGAGCATGAAGGAAACAACAAAGGAGAAAAAATGAAACATGTAAAAATTATAACATCAATTTTTCCATTACCTTTCCACTTGGGTTTTGCTCATTACGGACCCACTTCCACAGCTTCTGGACACCATTTGATCCAAGGGCCAATATTCCAACACCAGAATTTGTATAAAGAAGCCGCGCAACCTAGAAATGCACCAGCTAAAACATCACATACTGTAACAGACCATGCACAAAAAAGAACAAGTACACGTTAACTGGCATACCTTGTTAGTAGCATCAGTGCTCTCTGGCATGGTTACCATGCGGCACTGAACAGGTTCTACAATTTCAGTTAACTGCCAGGGTTTCACCTTATCATTAACATCATCCAAAGCTCTTGGCTTCTCCATGCTTCGAGCCATGGTATCTACTCCATTCTGAAACAGAAAGCCCGAAAATGATTTTTGGAATCAGAAATCAAAAGATATGAGCTTTCAATGAAGAACATAAGAACCCCTGAACCAGTTATTAGCGGATCAAAGTTAATTATATACATGCTCAATGAAAAGGAAGCTTGAACATGCAGTTATAACAAAAGTAACATCTAAGATAACCTAAAAAGAGATGAGAGCTTGACATACAAGGATGGGAGAGGGCCTAACAGGAGAGCTTCTTTCTACTTTACAACTCACAGGAGCAACATTTGCAACAGAAGGTCCAGAAACCTGTTCAGTAAAATGGAAAACATCTGTCATGTAATGATGGTCATTCAGCTAAATATCAGCAAGATGGATAAAAAAAAAAAAAAAAGCACCTTAATTGCTGCTGCTTCCAGTGGGGATCTTAACGCTTCAAAAGGTGGGGCTTCAACTGTCCTTAAGGATCTCATGCCAGTAGCATTTGCTAATATCTTGATTCCATTGTCAGCAGTCGTAACAGCAAGCAGATTCCCTTCCCTATTAAATCTCAGTCGTGGAAGACTCTGCATCAAAATTTATTTCAACATTAAGAATTTCTTGTTTGAAACCTATAAAATTAGTAATTGAAGGTGGGCACATTAGTCTATTTGCTCAGTAATTTCAGTATCCAGGTGAAAAAGTAATATGTTAAAACTCACTGGAAGACCACCCTCTGCATCTGTAGTTGTAAGTATGTTGATGTTATCCATGTCCCAAAATTTTATTTGGCTATCTTCACCTACAGCCAGGAAGTGGTTTTGAGTGGTGTCAAACTGCACAACACCAGCCGACTTCTTTCTAAACCCAGTATAAGTTCTCTTTATTGCGCCTTCACTTTCATTCCATTCGACCAGAAAGGAGTCGCCATCTTTGCCTGTTCCACAAGAGAACAACCTGAAAAGGAGTAATGTCTTAATTGATATACGGAGAAAAGGTAATGAGCAATATTCCACGCTCTTTCTCAAAACAATGTAAACAATAAAACCGTGATAGGCAGGTCATAACTGAGCAACAAGAAAAAATAGATAATACCTGCTTCCATCTGCACTATATAGCATAGTGGTACACCAATGCCCAGGAGCATCATAGTCAACTCTTGATCCCATATTATCATAAAGCCAGGCTTTGATTTTCCCATCAACAGCAGTTGAGAAAATAAACTGCAAGCATGAGAGCGTAAATGGTTTCATACTGACAAACGTGATCTCATTAAAATGGATTGGGGTATTACAGAAGAGCAATGTCGTGATCATACAGGGTGTTAATTATAAGAGCAGAAATAAGTCCATACTGAAGAATGTCATCTCATTACAAGCAGGTAGCTTGAATGAAAGTTGAAAGCAAAGTTGCATAGCTTAAAAGTGAAAAGTTCTAATTACCGTTGACTAATAAAGAAAATCTATTAGCAAATGCGCTTGGTCGACCTAGTTCAACTAACAATATTTCCGGCAAGGCATGATAATGTTTTCATATATAGACCAGATGGTACTTGAACATGCACAACCATGAAAGTGAAAATTTCCAGAAGAGACTAAATGATGGGGCAAAAAAACACAATTAATCCTACAAGAGTTTCACTTGATTTTAAGTCATGGGGGCTGAAACAGAAAAGAAGATTACTTTTTTTGCTAGTTCATCCTCTCCTATTTCAATTATTGATACCTGGAGAAAGCCTCACCACCCAACATAGACTACTAGTTTTGGATATCAAACTTATTAACATACACTTAAAGAGAAAGAAAATTAACATACCGAGAATTAAGTGGTGGAACTTAAAGAATATAGAAAAAAGAGATAGTTTTGTCAAATCTCTAGTAGAAACCATTGATTGGAAAGTGGAAGACAAAGCCGATGAAACATGGAACTATGTAACTACTCAAATGAAAAAGATCGCAAAAGAAACATTAGGGGTGTCAAATGGTAATAAATGGAATAAAGAGTCATGGTGGTGGAATCAAGAAATCCAAGAAAAGGTAAAGGAAAAACGAACTAGTTACAAAGTATTGTATTCTGTAAAACGAAGAAAACCTTAAAAAGATATAAAGACGCCAAAAAAGAAGTAAGAAGAGCAATATATGAAGCAAAAACCAAGGCATATGAAGATTTCTATAAGAAACTAGATACTAAAGAAGGAGAGAAGGATATATATAAAATAGCAAAATTTAGAGAAAAACAAACAAGAGATCTAACCCAAATTAAATGCATAAAAGATGAGAATGAAAACATTTTAGTGAAAGACGAGGACATAAAAGATCGATGGAGGAGGTATTTCAATAATCTTTTTAATGAACGAAGAGGAATGAAGTCACATTAGGGAACTAGGCCAACTGAATCGAATAGAAACCGTACCTTTTATCGTAGAGTTCAACTTCACTAAAAACGAGAAAAAGCACTAAATAAAATGAAAATGGCAAAAGCGGTTGGCACAGATGATATACCAATTGAAGCATGGAAATGTTTAGGTGGAGTTGGAATATCATGGCTTACTAAATTATTTAATGTTATTCTAAAAACTAAGAAAATGCCGATGAATGGAGAAAAAGTATATTGATACCTATATATAAAAACAAAGGGGATATACAAAATTGTGCAAATTACGGGGGAATTAAATTAATAAGTCATACAATGAAACTATGGGAAAGAGTTATAGAAGCAAGAATAAGAAATGAAACTAGTATATTAGATAATCAATTTGGCTTCATGCAGGAAGATCCACAATTGAAGCTATACACTTAATTAGGCGATTATGTGAACAATATAATGAGAGAAAACAAGATTTACATATGGTTTTTATTGATCTTGAAAAGGCATACGATAGAGTCAACCGTGATATAATGTGGCGCGTATTGGAAAAAAAAGAGGAATAAAAATAGCTACATAGATGCCATAAAAGATATGTATGATGGTATAACAACATGTATCAGGACACCAACAGGGAATATCTAGTGAATTCCCAACACTATAGGTTTGCATCGGGGATCCGCTCTAAGCCCGTACCTTTTTATCCTAATAATTGATGAAATCACTAAACACTTACAAAAATCCATCCCCGAATGTATGTTATTTGCGGACGATATAGTTTTAATTGATGAAACAAGGGAAGGAGTAAATGCAAAATTGGAAGTTTGGAGAGAAGACTAGAATCAAAAGGTTTTACTATAAGTAGGGCTAAAAAAGCAGAATACATGGAATGCCACTTTAGTAAAAACAACGAGAACAATGAGACGAATGTTAAAATTGATGGACATGAAGTGAGTATAACAAAAGAGTTTTAAATACTTAGGATCTATAATTGAAGAGAACGGAGAAATCAATAAAGATGTCACACATAGGATCCGGCGGGTTGGAATAAATGGAGGAGTGCATCTTCTATCCTTTGTGACCGTAAAATACCATTAAAATTGAAAGGAAAATTTTATAAAACGGCCATAAGGCCCGCAACGCTTTATGGAGCGAGAATGTTGGGCGACTAAATATGAACACGAACAAAAAATGAGGGTAGCGAGAGATGAGAATACTAAGATGGATGTGCGGACACACTAGATTAGATAGAATAAGAAATGAACACATTAGAAACAAAGTGGGAGTAGCACCGATAGGCGAGAAAATTAGAGAAACACGATTAAGATGGTTTGGACATGTTTATAGGAGACCTTTAGATGCACCGTGCGGCGTTTAGAAGGTAGAGAATCACTCACACAAATCAAAAGAGGAGAGGTAGGCTAAAAAGACTTGGAAAGAAGCTATTAAACATGACATGTTATACCTAGAAATAAACGAAAATATGGCTTATGACCGTAAACGATGGCGCGATATGATCCGTATAGCCGACCCCACGTAGTGGGATTAAGGCTTAGTTTTTTGTTGTTGTTGTTTCTCTAATGCGATTTGGTAATCTCGTGTCCGACTCATTGAATAACTTCATTTGTAGAAGTAAATACTCTTATCCATTGTCGGGACCTATGAGGATAATCTTGCAAAAATCGAGTTGGATTTGGAAATACTTCATTTTAGGTACGGCTCAAGTCTATTAAATAAATGATTCCATGTGGATTGTACGGAGCACATTAGGAAAGTATAGCTTGAGATGATTGGCTTCGGAGAAATAAATGTCTCTCATCCTTTTGAAGGATCCTCCACTATAAAGCAAACAATACCAATAGGAAAAGGAGAACGTGAAGTACGGAAGATAACTACATTTTGCACGAGTCTTCAGTCTTGCAGACTTTCTTCGTAAAATATTAACTAGAAAGCCATAAAAGTTAGGTATTAAGAACATATACTTTATAAAGAAAATTGCCCTGAATTTCACACATGTTATCTAATTTTAAAATTTAACATGCAAATGCAATCTGGTGCGATACCTGAATATTCTCTTTCGATGAGGACATATAGAATAAACGGGTGCTTCATGGCCTTCAAAGTTGAATAGTTTTCTTCCAGTTAAATCCCACACCTGTTAACAAATCTCGCCATCTCAATTGTTCTGTAACCAGAATCTGAATTTATCTTTCACAAAAGAATCTCAAGATTTCTCTACTCACCTTTATCAACTTGTCATCCCCACAAGTTACAACGCAAAGCTGCTTATTTGGATGAGCAAAAGCAATGTCATTCACTCCTCCTGCATGAGCATCAATCTGCATAACAAAATGAAAATTAAAACTCTTTGGTTCAAATTTTAACCTTCATCTTGACAAGCAAACCAGTATAACATACCTCCAAATGCTGGCGTAAATCATTCGGTCCCGCATATGCATACAAATGGATTAAATGCTTGGAAAATGCAGCTCCTGCAACATGAGATATACTACTTCATATACAATGAAAATCACAGACCACCTCAAATGAAGCATCCCAAGACAATTTTACCACAAAAAGTCCCATCTGGGCTCCAGGTAACTCGGGTCACAGGAAATGGTGCATCCTTAGCAGCAGAAGCCTGTTCAAAAAGCTCAGCATGTAACAAAACAATGACAATCATAAATGTAAAGTGGTGCCAACTACTTCTAATGGTGTAGCAAATACTTGCGTAAACTTTTACCAAAGCAATCCTTTACGTATTAGAACCTAATGAAATGAATAACTCTATACAACATAGAAAAGTGATTTCAAAACCATGAGAAGAAAATTCAGAAGAGGAAATACAAACCTGGAATGTCAATGTACAAGCTTGCATGTCCCAAATCTTGAATGGCTTTGAACCCAATTTCTCTCGTATTCCAGCTTCCCAAAGTGTTATCTCGCCATTATTGCAGCCCACTGTTGGAGACACCCCAAGTTAACAAAAGAAAATAGCAGTATTAACTACAGTATGTCCAACTGAAAAGGGAAAAACCGACATGGTTTAGATTTTAAAACAGATTCTACGAAATGAAGTACCAAGAAGTAATGTGTGATGCGATGGATGGAAGTCCAAGCTTGTTACAGCAGATCCCTGATGCAACGCGTAAACGCCACAGTTCTAGGCAAGTCATCCAGGGACCACGATGCCTGTTGGCGAACTGTAGGATATGTAACCTGAACATAAAAGACGAATTAACATGTAGTTAATGGAAAAACCCTTCATTCTTGTAATTAACATGTATTTCAGAATAGCAATATCACCTCCTCAACTGACTGAGCGGGACGCAGACGCTTCATCAATTGCTCATGATCAGCATTTTGATACTCAACCATACCCAACGTTGCTGGGGGGGTGATTGGGCGCTTCAAAATTGAAACTGTTTAAAAAGTCGAAAAGGTGACAGTAAATAGCAGGAACACTACTCATACTTGGATCATTTTGACATTGACCAACTGATCATAAATTAACAAGCAAACACATAGAAAGAACTTCTCTCTCAACAGAATTCAGCTTCTCAAAACCCCAATATTAACTAAAGGTAAAAAGTTCTCACCTTGATTAGGTGGTACAGGTAATGACGATGCTGTAACAACGGCTGCTTGAACAGATGAAGATGCAGCAGCATTTACCATCCAACCAGCTAGCGCATTAGCATTGGCTGCAGCCGCAGTAGGTGGGAAGGGCTGTCACCAACAAACAGAAGTGGGTACAAAAATAAAATTAAGGAACCCTATATCACCCATACTTAATACTGATCATAAAACAATGAAAAGGAACATTATCAACTGAAGAAAAAATTACTATACCCCATGCGCTCCAAGAGATGTGTAAGGAACAGGCTTTGAAACTGCAGCTGTGGGGAGATTAACAGGACCAGGTGCAAGAGCCCCATTTGGAGTGCATGTATGGTCCATGAATAAGGTTTTAATGTCTGGGTTTGGCCTAGGATTTTTACAGAGCTGGTGCTGCCAATTCAGACTGCAAAGACGACGAAGTCAAACTTCAAATATGCCGCACAAAAAAAAAAAAAAAAAAAACAGTATGCAACAAGTTTAACAGTATGAACAATAAACATAGGCGACATGCACAATCAGAGGGACAAATTTATAAGACAGATGAATGAACATTGAATACATCTCACAATGTAAAGCAGCATGCATATCAAATCAGACCCATAATACCTTTGATTAATAAGAGTTCTCAATCTGGACGACTTCAAAGTAGGAAAAACGAGCTTTTCACGGAAAAGAGGGTTTGCTTCAATTAACTTTTTGAGCTCTATCAACATTATGCTACGAGCTGTTTTAGTGTCACCATATTTGGAAAGTTGCTCATTTTCCCTGTCATCAATGAACATGGATGAGATTTGACAAACATAAAGGTTTTCCACCACATGCCAATTTTCACTAAAGTAAATACAATTTCATCAAAAAAAAAAATATAAGACCTAGGTATTGACAGTTTCACCAAAAGAGAGCTTTATTTGGCTGCTCAATAGAGTGACAACAAGATCATATGCTTGTGGAGGCCCTTGCTAAATCATCGTGGTGTAGAAGATCTTTTATTTCTGCACTTGATATGATCAAGAGCAGGTAAAATTGAAGGACATAGCCATAAGATGATGATTCATATTACAACCAAAAGTGCAGTTCCTAGCATCCAGGTAGAAAGAGATTTCCCCTCTATGATTGCTAAGACACGAGTTTCACTTGAAATTACTTTCATACTTTTCCCTCCTAATTTCTCTTACTATGTGATTCCTCCACCACTACACATCAAATCAAAACAACATTTCTTGACTATTTCAACTATAGTAAGTCAAATTATTTCCTCAAAAAAAAAAAGTCAAATTATAAAAAATCCAATGTCTTCCATGCAATGCCGTAAAGTTCATATCTTTCATAGAAACAGATGACCCAACCTTTCACATAAATACGGCCAATTGTGGAATAAGTTCATGAGTGAATGCATTTAATAGAAAACTATATCTCAAAATCCCTGACAAAAGTAACCAGCACATTTAATCTTCTGTTGCGATCAACAAGACACTCTCAAGAAAGTAATAGACAGTCGGACAAAGCTCCTTTGACCTCATCCAATACAATTAGATGTCGCAAGAACTTCTACCATGTGTAGGTCACTTGTCAACATGGTACCAACTGTAAATTTTTCAGATCAACTGCAAAAAATAACTAGATTCAATAATTTTCCTCACAGCCAATGAGATGTATCCATGCGACCTACATGCTCCTTAGTGATATAAAGACATAAAGGTTCACCTCAGCACAAAAAGTAATCTAATCGAGCTTGATAAGTGGGACCTTCCACTTATTATTCCAGACATAGTTATTAGAGACGCACCCGAGAGGCTCACAGAAAAACGCCTCTGGAACTCCGAGGCGATGCATGTTTCGGAGGTGCGCGCCTCCTGCACAATTATTTTTTTTGGGGTTTTTTTATAACGTTGCTAGTTTAATAACATCTACACTTTTAACCTTTGGTATAACAACTTACGCTTCAACATGGAAAATAACCTGGAAAACTCAAAAATAAAGAAATCTAGGGTTTCATTTGAGAAAAGAAAAATGAAAGCCCCTGCTTCTCCAAGAGTCTGCACTCCAGCACTTCTGCCCACCGCTTCTCGCTGCCTGACGCCACCTCTCGCCATCAGAAAGTCCTTTTTTTTTTTTTTTGTTTTCTTCCCTCTTTTCATTAATTTACTAATTAAATTTCTGTGTTTCCTTATTTTCAGCTTGTGTTAATTTATTTTTCCTCTCTTTTTTTGAATTAAGTAGCTTGTATTATTTTTTATATTTATTTTTTTTTTTGCGCCTTGTGTTCAAGAGGCGCCTCAGGCGATACGGACCCGTTTGCGCCTTGGCGCCTCTCGCCTCTAATAACATTGATTCCAGAATACTGATTAAGTGAGCTAACCCACTTATCATTATAAATTTACAATCTTCAATTATTTTCTAAATTGGATTTCAAAGAATGAGTTTTCTTAAACAAAGTCTATGCCAGAATATAATTTCACGATTTAATGTTGCTTGCAAAAAAAAAAAAAAAGATAGCCTAGAATCACATCCCGGTGCTTGAAGGGAAAGGTATCCAATATTTAATGGTACAAGAAACAATCTTTTCTGAGACAACAGAGGAAACAACCATGCATTATATCGATGCAGCTTGTTCCATCAAAGGAATACATACTACCTGAAATTGCCAAGTGTTAATAGCTGAGTAATTTCCTTGTATAGATCTTCATTAAATGTTGAGAACACTTTTAAGTCGTTCACCAGAATCTCAACTGCCTTTGCTTTGTCTTGCCTGATGGTACCAATTAACATTAGAAAGAAAATGGAAGAAAGTAAAGAAGGCGAAAAAGAAGAGTCAACAAATAAAAGGAAATTACTGCATGAGAAATTTTACTGAAAATTTTCGGAAAAAATGTAAGTTTCAGATTACCGATCCAGAGCTTCAAGATACTTCTGTTTTCTTATTTCAAAAATATCTTCATAGAGTATCTATTGTCGTCAACTTTAGTAAAACCAGACAAGTACTTCTCAACTTCATCCCATTCACCAGCATGCACTTTCTCCTCGAAGTATTTCATGTTAAAGAAAAAACCTGATTCTTGCTCAAGCCTACAAAAAGTGAATCCATGTATGATTATTAAAGCCAAGCATTCTATAGAAAGCATTTAAGACCAATGACATGCTTCCATTTAATTCAAGTCGAAAGACATGAAACATTTCCGTATCGTTGCTTGACAGTTGTCAGGACAGAGGCAGAAATAGAGGGGACAGCCCCCCAAATTTTCCAAAAACTTATTTTAATAGTTACTTAATTTACAATTGCCCCCAAAAATTTTATAAAACCTTCAAATAGTTGTTTTTTACAATAGAAAAAGTCATTAATTATGGTTAATGTATGAATATTTTTTTCTTATAATTTAAATTTATAAACTCGGTCCGATCTTTTGCGCCCCAAAAACCGGAATCCTACATCCGCCGCCATAAAAAATGTCACTACACTATCTACTCAACTGCTTTTAAACCTGTAGCAGGACATCTAACTTCAACTCAGTTTTTAATAGGGCTTGGTTTTTCTTTACTTGAAAAGTGATAATTATTCTTCATCAATAGCTTTTCACTTAGTTTTCTGTTGCCAATTAAACCTCATAATCCTACAAAAAACAGAAGACTCAACAAATGATTGACACAGTAAAACCAGGGGCATAATTCTCATTTTCCAAATTCTCGACAAGGCGACAAAAAAACGAGTAAATTCACCACTAAAATTAAACCTCCAACAACTAAAATCACACCAATTAACTAATTTCTATGTTCATTTCTCTTCTTATCCTTTCCAACTCAAAGCACAATAAAACAAACAATTAAAGTTCAAGACCTTCCTATCCTGTTCCCTATTAAAACCTCTCAATCAAAAATCTCCAAACGCACATGAACCAAAAAATAATTCAACATACGTATACCAAACCACAAACAACTCCAAAAAAAACACGAAAATTACACAAACAGAGAGTAAAAAAAGCTTTAAACAAACATACTTATGAACAGACTCCTTGAATTTCTCCTCCTCAAGGAACTGAAGAATTAAGAAAACCAATTCCCTGCTCAGCGACGACATTTCCCACACCGAAATCAACAGATCGAAGCCCTCACCAAACAAATCCCAGTCCCCCTCCTCACCACCACCAACGACTCCCCTGATTTTTCTTCTTCTTTCTAGGGTTTCTCTAAAAACACAGGCTGCGATGAGAAAGAAAAGTGTAGAGAGAGAGAGAGAACTTGCTATCTATATATATAGGAGTTGTATGTATATATAGAGAGAGAAAGAGAAAGAGAGAATTAGAGGTGGTGGTGGGGAAAAAATGACTTGGTCTCGCTATCTTCGATGCGTTTGGCAGGAGTCTATCTTTTTCCACTGACCTATCACTGATAAGCCATCTCTCTTATCATCTTTCTCCTCGCTTATATTTGATAGGTGGAACGGATTATCAGTGGGTTATCATTGCGTGAGGTGGAGGGGAAAGGTGTGGGGGTTGGCGGATTTGAAATGGGGAATTCAAATCTAGTTGAATATTCGGTTTGGGTTACAGGCGGTTACTCATGTCGCTGTCCTATTCGATAATTTATCGCGATATATCGGGTGACGGGTGTTTATTTGAATCGAGCTCGGCGAGAATTTTGAACGTGGACATGTTTTGCTGTCAGAGGGAAGGAAGTTTATTAAAGAAGGTTCAAAGACATGTTTCATCAGTCCTCACCACTCATTTTTTTTAGATGAAAATAAAATAAAAGAATTATGTGTTTCATAAATATTTTTCCGCACTATTATTTTTGTATATTTATTTGTATAAATAAATAAATATTTATCTATTCAATAATTATTCTTTGAAAAAATAACAATCATTTATGAATCTTACCCCTAAGGAAATTAGATCTGGCAATGGGCCAGGCCGGGCCGACCCCGCCCGAGACCATCGGGCTTTTGCAAAATTTCGGGATGGACCAATTTTGGTCGGGCCGCTGACAGGATTGGCTCATGCCATGCATGCATTTTCTGCACAAAAATATTGGGTCGGGGCAAAAGGTCGGGCCGATCCCTGCCCATCGGATCACTCGGGTCGGGGCCGAATAGGTCAACTTTTTTGGGCCTTGAAAAACCTGGCCCAGTCCGACCCAAGCCTTGGTTCAGGCGGGCGTAGCGGATGACTACCGGCTACCCCTAGCCCAAATTTTTTCCCCTTATTTTTCCCCTAGCTCAATTATTTTTTTCTCTTTAAAAAAAACACATATAAATTTTTTTTAATTTTTTTCCCTGAAAAAACGGAAAAAAAAAAATTTGGGGTGTCGGGGAGCCCCCAGCCCCCCTATCTACGCCTCTGGTTCAGGCTTGATTTTGTCACCTCTATTAAGGAATAATAAAAAATATTAGGGAGAAAATAATACCGCAAATTCATCTGGAAATTTTGTAGAATAAGAAATAGTTGACTGAAAAATATAAAAAAATGATAATTAATTAGCTTATATAAGTCTATGGTTGTTTATAAGCAATTATTTGTTTCCTTATCTGTGTGAGATTACTTTTTATAAGTTACAAGGAAAATTGCTTATCCAAAATTATAAATGGTGCAAGGAACAAGTGGAACTTAATATTTGTTATATTCTTTAACTATGAAGAAACGGGTATTTGTTGGGATCAACATTATACTCCAGTAGTTGATATGTATGTTGTAGGGGTGATTGACACTAATACAATTTCATATGAGTGTGTGTGTGTGTGTGTCATCTCCATATTTCAATATTTTGTACTAAAAGAAGAAGAAATGGGTATTTGTTTCTTCGTTCCCCTTTATCTCTTTTCATTTTTTTAGAGGTGAAAGAGAAAATGGGACGTCCTAAATTGAGAGGGAGATGGGATTCGAGTTTGAGTCTCTACTCGCCTAATAACACGCTCTTTATTCACACGAGCTACATGTGAATTTCATTTCTTCTTTTTTTTTCCCCCTTTTAACCTAGCTTCACTTATTTTAAGGGCACATTGGGTAACTTAAGTGTTATTTTGAGGAACTATGAAACATTTTAAAAACATATGGGGGGAAATATAGATGATGTAATAAAAAGATGAAAATGACACTCAATTTTAGCTTTCCCTCGAGGCAAAGTGGTATTTGCCTGTTACTTATACCGTTGTCATATCATATATAACACAAGGCACAACTTTACAATAAAAACACCACTTTTTAAGGTTATTAATTATTGAATTTGTTTGCGCAAATCAATTTGTTGGATATGAAAAGGGTTTGAGTTTGAAACCTAAGGTTGCTAGTTGCCTACGAAAATTTCTTATTTTCGTTCCGCTAGAAAAAAATCCAAAATGTGATTGTCCACCAAGATTTTAAAAAATTAACGTATTCACTCACTCTCAATTTTTCTTACACCAATCACATTTACTAACTTTCCTAAAAAACCAAGTAGTTGTATGGGAGCACTTTTCAGATGGACTTTTGGATCTAAAAGTTTATTTTCATAATAATAGATGTTTTCACAGTTAATTTAGAATGGACTTTCGGATAAGTTACTCATCCAAAAAGTTCATTATAGAGAAGTTAGAACTAGAAGCTTTTTGAAAAGTCACTTATTAAAAATTATATTTTATAATTGGACTTTTACATAAGTGCTCCCAAACAAGCACCAAATCATTATTTTACACATTTTCCATAAAATTTGCCCCTACTTCGCCCCCACTTACACATTTTTATTTGTCAATCATATTTGATCATTATTTTACTATATTTATATCACATCATCTTTCATCATTACATTTCATCTTATATCCATTCTCATGTCCCAAAAAAATATTATTCTCTCTAACATAATTTTTCACACTATTCTCTATCAAATGTTTTTTCTAAAATGAAAAGTAACAACCGTGTGCTATCTCAAATGGGCTTTTTCCTTTTGAGTTTTTCATCCGCATCGCCGCTTATAGATTTATCACCCCTGGAAGTAGGTTTTATATATTCCCCACACTTGAACTCAGGACCTCCAGACTAAGTATTAGATTCTAAGAGTGTGAGTATCATTACTTGAGTTCTAAGAACTTTTAGACAAACGCATGCTTTCAAATGAAAAGTTTTGGGAAATAATTTGGTAGCCTAGTAGTAAAATATTTGTTAAACCTCCAACATGTGTCCGTATCTGATTCTCGTCTCTCTCTCCTCCCATGATCTCTCTCCTCCCATTAATTTGTACTAAAAAAAGTTTTGGAATCCCTTTATCATTGATGTGAAATTCAATAAATCAACATTAGTGTTGTTGACATACACTAAACAGAGAATTTCATCAATTGGAGCCAGCCTAGCTGGTCAAAGGATCTTGCCTAGCACCTTGAGGTCCTGGGTTCGAATCTCTCCAAATGATATTAACTAGAACCATGCCTCTCAAAAAATCTCTCCATACGTGTAGGCCCAAGCGGTGCATACTAATTTGTAGGGTCAGGCCGGAGTTGGGGTTTCTTGTGGTGGGGACCGCAGTGCCCGTGGGGCTGGCTAGTATAAAAAGTTTACCCTCCAAAAGTTTTAAAGAAGTGGGTTTTATTCGGGGAGAGATCGTTATTAGTAGATTGGGGGGTCGAACATAATTTGTTCTCTTTACCTGGGAGGATATGGTTGACGTCAATGACCCCATCGTAACACTGGTCGGTCGTGCACATCCGCGGTTTACCTTGGCGGCGGCAAGAATGAAGTTTTAACTATTGTCGCCGGGCGTAGTCGGGCGTAAGCGCAAGCGAGTTATAAAAAAAAAAAAAAAACTAAACAGAGAATTTCAAATCACATCCATGGACTTTAGTCCTTTGGTGCTTGCATGTGAGACACTCAATCCACACATACCATTATTCTATTAACATTGCGAGGAAACAATCACCTACCTGACAGCCCACCAAGTTAACGCTGCTCCCTAATCAAGACCACTTTTCAGTTGACACCTATATTTCAACTACTTTGCAGGGCTATAAATATAAATATTGGACAGCCTACATAATTTAATAAATAGGACGGAATGTATACCAAAAAGGAGAAATATAAAAATGGTTTACTTGTACTTCCAATAAATTTATGAAACTTAAAAAGGATCCATTTACTTTTATTTACAAAGATACATTTTCCGTTTCAAGCATGTTTAAGGAATTTTGAAGTTTATATTTAAATTTTACGAAAAGTAAAATATGTTTGGTTAATAATTTAATATTAACAATATACAGATTTGAAAATGATAATATATTGGATTGGATCGATTGTAGTCTTGTAAATTCTAACACGAAAAGATGTTTTGAAAAATAAAAATGTGTTTGATTTATGCTGTAATTGTATTGTTTTAAAAATATTAGAATATTTGTTCAAAAAAATTAGAATATCATATTTATTTATGTTAATGTGGTCCCATGCTGAAATATTTTAAATATAAAAGTTATATGTGTGATGATAAGAATTATGTGAGAGTCGTCACATATTTTGAATTATGTGAAATGATTGTGATAATGATATAATATACAGATCAATCCAAGTAAAATATGAATAGTTTAGGGTGCGATTGGATATGTTTTCATTTTGAAAATTTTCATTTTACTAGAGAATAGTAGTGAAAAATATTTTGGAAGAAAAAAGATTATTTTTGATAGTGTGATTGAATGTGAAAAAAAAAAGTAATGATAAAAGTTGATTTGTTTTAAAAATAGTAAAATAGTGATTTGATATGATTGATAGTTAGAAATGTGTGAGTGGGTGAATAGTGAAATTTATAGGAGAATGTGTAATAATTATTAGTTTTTGTGAAAAAATCTGTAGATGTGATTGATAAAAGAAAAAAATGAGAAAAAATGAAAGTGAAAGAATAGTATATATATTTTCAAAAAAAATTCATAAACAATCGTATGTTTGGTCAAAAAAAACTCTCAAGCGGAACGAAAATAAAATCTCATTCACATCCAATCGCGCCCTTAAGAGTTCATTAGTCCAACTCCAAGTGTCAGGAAATCTCCAAAGCTAAGGTAATCTCAAGTGTGAACTAGCTTGCAACACACAAATAATGTTAAAAAGACTATGGAGTTATCCTAAGGAGGCTCATCCAATGATTAAGTCAATGACGGTAGAAGAGAATGGTCTAGAGCACGTGAATTTAATTAAGTGAAAATAATTCAAAATACTTACAAATGAATAATGATTGACATTTTTTATACCCAGGTGATGAGTCTCAAAGAATTAATATGATAAAAAGGGCTTCATGGGTCAAACTGAAAAGCGTCATCGGCTGCTAAATAATATTTCTGACAAAAAAATAATTAATATTATTTGGACAACAATAAATAATTTCGAAAATAATAAATGTCATGTATAAGAAAATATGAAAAAAAATCAAGTTTACCCCCATCAGATTGTGCATTATTTTTATGTAAACGAGAAATGAAAAAATGGTCGTACTTTCAAAATTACTTTTCTATTGCAATCACGTTTTACATCTTATGTCTAATAATACATTATCAAATAAGTAACGTGATATGTTTAATAGTATGTGTTATATTCTTTCCAAAAAAAAAAAGTGTGTGTTATATACATAATGTACATGTATTATTTCTATTTCGTAATATGTGATTTAATTGGGTTAGAGTCAAATATATGTTGGTTTAGTTTATATATAAATATAATGTTTAATTTAGTTTTTGTATTTATCTTTGAAACCTATATTTTAGGCCTGGAGCATAGGAGTTAGGACAGAGAAGCATCCCTTCAAAGCCCAATCAGAGTTTCGGACCGTTACGTCTCCTTAACGTTATTTCAGTTTCACGATAAACCGAAGATTCAGAATATCACGATACTTTAAAATTTATTGCCGATATTATTCTTTTTCTCTTTTTCGTCCGCGAAGTACGATAAATTGCTTAATACGAGAGACAGTTTTACAGAGTTCAGTGAGAAGTGTTCGTGTCAGGTAGGGCCCACGCTTGAGGTCACTGGTAGTGGCCACCTGTCTGGTTAATGTTCTTTTGGATGTTTCCTTACGCGCCGAGAGAGGCGCGTCTGGAGGACGTCGAAAAAGTACAAAAGCAATGTTCGTATATATTGTAGAGCTGAAAAATGAATTAAGTTACTTGATACTCGGTCATGGATCGATTAACAAGCTTATTTAAGCTTGATTCGCAAGCATAATCTGAAGTTTAAGCAACACATTTTTTCGTTTGATAAAAATATAAAGCTCAAATTTCGAGTTCGACTAAAATAAAAATAAAATATATGTTAAAATATCAAACTACTCAAGCTCGACTAAAGCTCGTTGGAGCTCGATTCGATTAATGATTAAACAAGTTAAAATATAATTTTTGAAGCTATAATTTTATTTAAACAAGTTTGAACATTAACATGTTCAGCTCGACTCAATTCTATTACAACCCTAATTGTTGGTTATTAGACAACTTTTTTTTTTCTTTTCAATTAGTTGGGAGGAGTGGGTGGGAGAGATGAATCTCAAGAAAACAGAAAAGACTCGTGTTCGAATATTATCAACACCTTTGCAAAGAGTATTTGATATTCACTTGAGCTACAAGACTTGTATGTATAGATTTTTATTATACAATTTATTTATCAATATAAAAGAATGAATATGATACAATGTAAATATTCCAATAAAAAATGAGAAAAAATGTAAAATATAATACGGCTACAATATATCTAAAACCGTGTAATTAAATTCATATTAATAAGAGCATGAAATATACATAATTTTTTGTGTTCGAAAATATTATATCAGTGATGTTTTGCTAGGATAAAAATAATATACGATTTAAATATGCATGTTCACGAATGTATCTAATATCTATTTAAATGAAATTATGGTCAAACTAATATTCATGGTTTCATAATCAAATTATGATCTTAATATATTTCTTTTTCTGTCACATATTTTGAAATATTATCATTCAATATAAAATTATTGGGCTAGTGTTTATTACTGATTTGTTTAGTTAATACTCGATTTACATATTGAAAATTATTAAATCGATCATATATTTAAGAAATGTTTAGATAATTGTATCATAAAAAAAAACAAATACTCAACATAAGCACACCCTTTTGCTATAAAGATAATCATATTTATTGTTGTTGAGATATGTCACTTGTGAGTTGTCCCACATTGATTAATTAAGAGAAGAGAGTCCAATTTATAAGTCAAGTGAAATTTCCTTTCCTATCACCAATTGGTTTTAGGATGGAACCTCATTTTGGTGGGCGAGCTTTTCTCCCATATCGTGCAACACGTGTCACGCAGATCGCACCAAATCCCCCGAATTTAACAATTGTTGTAAAGGGACCTACATAAAAAGAAAAAAACTTGCATTAAAACTCGCAATAGGCTTTATATAAATCACACCATGGTGGGAGTTGGACACAAGCAAAGGATTTTCATTATTTTAATGATGTTTTTTTTCTCATGAGCGCGTGAGATGCACGGCTCTCGGGTCAAGGGGGTTGTACACTTGTACTGATAATGTGACAATATCTTTTGTGCTCCTTTCGTTCTAAATATATAGTCCAATTTATTTACACAGATTAAGAAAAATATTGTGAACTACAATTATACTAAATATTTACTTGATTTACCTTCATTTAATAAATAATGTAAATTATAAAAATATATATTAAATAGAGTTATAATAGTAAAAGAATAGAAAAAGTACTATTCATCATATAAATAGACTATATATTTGGGATATACCAAAAAAACATAGTGAACTACATATTTGGGACTATAGAGTATTTTTTTTGAATGTGACAACATTTTCAACAAACTACATAGATATTAACGAGATGGAGATAAATGTGGCAGAGGAATAATAAATGACATTTGAGTTTAATTGTATGGGTTTTAAATAGAGTAATGCTCGTTGTTTCAAACATGGGCAATTTTTTTTTTTTGTTTTTTTATGTCTCTTTTGTTCGTATTATTTGTAGAATTGTCAAAATCAGTCTGATCTGATGATAGAGTCAGATTGAGTGAAAATTACAGAAACATGAAAGGAACGCTATTTGGCCCAAAAGACCAGACCGGCTCAACATATTTTTCATGCATTTTTATGTATGGGCCAGACCGGTCTCCCAAAACAGCATCTGATGAATTTTTGGCCTTCGACCCGACATTTCTCATTTGCCTGACAATCAAGCACCAACTGACGACTTGGGGCATTTAACAACTCTAATTATTAAGTGGGTTTGGAATTATTTAATTTTTTATAATAGTTTTATAATAAAAACTACTTTATTTTTTAATAGTTTATAAAGTCTCAAATTATCTATAGTGAAATAAAAATATAAAATATCCCTCATAAGGGAATTATTCAGGAATTCAAGTAACCACATTTCACGAGTTTAATTCAAATTATATATTATAATTAAAAATTCACACTCCACTACAATACCCAAAAATACACGTAAAGTGTATATTAATATTTAATAATGTCACATATATTTTACATTGTTGTAAAAAAAATGGTCATATTATTTGGTGAATATATGATGCTCGTAAAATAATAGATGAAATATCAATTACTACAAAATATCCAATTTGTAACATGCCTTTTCTAAACTTATTATATTGATGCAATGGTGCGTGACACACTTGGTGCACTATAAAAAATGACTACTAAATATTTTTTGGGAGTAGGTAACATTTTGATAAATGAACAAATAGAATAATTTAAAAAATAAGATGAGAATTGAATAAATTAAAATAAACATTGGAATTGGAAAGAGAAAAGGAAAGCATGTAAGAAACTATATTTTAGATAATTTCTTGCTATACCAAACCAAAAGTATTACATCGATATTTCTCAATTATAAATGATAATTAAGCATACAAATAAATATTACATATACACATAAGATAAATAACTGTTCCTTTTTTTCAAGAATTTTTTGTTGTAGTAAATTGGAGAATACATTTCACATTGAGGTAGAGAACCCAAATAATAGATAAATATATTGCCATCATTCTTTGGCGTGGCCAAATATTTTAGTGAAACCAATATTGAAGACATGTGCAATATAATTTAAAAAGCGATAAAAAATGAGTTTTTTACGGTGGCACATTGGATGAAAGCGTTCTTTGAAATATTATATTCAGTGAATAATAAACAAGGTCTGATTAATAAATATTTTGTTAAGTTAGAATAAAATACTTACTAATCATTCAATAGTTAATATATCAAATATAGTATTTATTATACGAAACCGGAAAAAATGATCCTATAACTTCAGGTGCTAAGCAATTTTAGTCCTATCCGTTTTGCAATTTGCAAATTTAGTCCTATAACTTAAAATTTGTTGCGATTTTGGTCCTTTTGTCGCTGGAGTTAGAAAATTTGGCAACCCACGTAAATGACACATGACCTATATTAATGTTGAGCTGGATCCATTTCATTATCAGTCAAAATCCGAGCAAAATGGGTCCTATAACTTCTATTCTTCACCAGCCAAATAAAGTTACATGACCTGTTTTGCTCGGATTTTGATCAAGTACTGATAATGAAATAGGTCTAACTCAGCATTAATATGGGCCATGTTTCACTCACGTGGAAGAGAGTTGCCGAATTTTCGAGCTCCAGCAACAAAAGGACCAAAATCACGATAAATTTTGAGTTATAGAACCAAAATTTGCGAATTGCAAAAAATAGACACACAGTAAATTTGCTCAACACTTATGGTTATATCACAATTTTTGCATTTTTTTCCCTACGAAACCTACCTAAACTTTGCTAACCACGTCAGAGTATTTTCAATTTGGTATATTAATTGGTTGGCCCATGTTATACAAGCTCGGCTGCTAATACACAAAAAGTTTTGGTGGCCTAAAAGTTAAAGTTCCCTTTTCCTTAGTCAATTATTCTTGTCTTTTGTGCTCATTATTATGATTTTGTTTGTTTATTTTTTTTTATAACTAACTTTCAGCGCTGCTTTTACCGACTACTATCTCGAGACAACAACTCCGAACTTACCTCATCACGCCGCCAAGGTAAACCGCGGGATGCACGCGACCGACTAGTGTTACTCGCGGGTCTGGTTTGACGACAACCAGATCCTAAAGGTAAAGAAACAATTATGTTCGACCCCCAATCTACTAATAACGATCTCTCCCCGAATCGAACCCACACGAGATACTATTCAAGATGAGTTCACCAAATCTTCATTTCGCGTATGATTTTGTTTCATGAACACAATGAACTCATTTTTCCCAGAGAAGGGTGCGATTTGATACCAAATTTTTTATCATCGTTAATATAAACAGGCACAAAGTTAGCCCTTTGTACAGATCATTGTTAAAAGGGATAATTAAAAAACACCCCTGAGGTGTGGGTTAGTTACAAAAAAAACCTAGAGTTGTTTCAAAATTACAAAAAACTCATTTATGTTTCATTTTGTCTTAAATTTAAGGGGAGTAATTGTAATATTTTTGTAAATGTGAGGGGTTTTTTTGAAATATTTTTTAAAATCACCGGAGAAAATGTAAGACGGAATCAAACCTCAAGGAGCTTTTTTGTAATTTCCAAAGAACTTTGGGTTTTCTTGTAATTAGCCCAAACCTCAGGGGTGTTTTTGTAATCACCCCTTGTTAAAAAGAAGGTAAAAATATCTCCTAGAATCTTGGATTATTTTGGTACAATCTTATACTGTCCAAGTGTTGGATAGATGTGGTTGCATTTGTTACCATGATTTCTTGTTCTTTATTATAATACTATCAATACCTATGGAGCTGAATAATAAGCCCAGAAAGCATACATTACCTACACTACTTTTCCCATTGAAATCAAATGAAAATGTGTAAAAACTTCTCATCATTTGAATATCAGGATAATTACAAAAATTACCCCTGAAATTTGGTAATTATAGAGAAATTTCAAAATTACAAAACGACCCATGTGGTTTGATTATGTCTTAAATGTAAGGGGTCACTGTAATATTTTTACATATATAAAAGGGGTGTTTGAGACGTTTTTTGTTATAAAGGTTGTAAAGTGTAATACATAATCAAACATCAAGGGGATTTTTATAATTTTCAAAACATTTTGGGTCTTTTTGTTATTAGCTCAAACCTCGGTGTCGGTGGTAGTTTTTGTAATTATCCCCTTTGAATATTTTGCAAGAGAAGCCCAGGCCAATAGATACTTGATCAGAACCAAATAGACATCATCTTCAATGCAAAAAAAAAAAAAAAAATCGCAAGGAGATGTGTATAACTTGTGCTCAAGAAGAAGGGATAATTAAATCATTGAGGTTTGGCTAATTACAAAAAAAAACTTAACTTTAAAACTTACAAAAAGTACTCCCGAGATTTAATTTAATGTTAAAATTAAGGGTTAATCTGCAATGATTTTACAAACATGAAGGGAGATTTTGAAATATATTTCAAACCCCAGGGGTACTTTTTGTAAATTTTAAAGTTAGCTGGGTTTTTTTGTAATTAGGTCAAACCTCAGAGGTACATTTTGTAATTATCCCCAAGAAGAATGAAAAAGATTCTGCATATGCCTGATGATTACTTTTAGTAAATCCAGGGCTTAAAATATGTCTCTTATCCAGTGCCTAAAATCGAAAAAATATAAAAGATTTATGAGGTAAAATCTCTCTTATTTTATCGGTAACCAACCAAAACGACATACAAAGCATTTTAATTATTATCTAATATTACCTAATCCACACATTGTACCAAAGGCTGTCGCAAATAGATTGCCTAGTGCGATTTACCTAGCTGACGTGGTTTGCAAGCTATTGCAGGTTTATGAGTATGCAACCGAAGGGTAAAATTACTTTTTCTCAAATTTTGGAGGGAGGGGGGATAGATGTATTTATTCCCTTTTAACTTATACATAAATATATAGACAAATAGCAATTAAATTAAGGGATAATGACAAAAAAATAAAATCCTAGGGTTTGGACTAATTACAAAAAAAATCTAGAGATATTTTTGTTGACGTGCGTTTTGGTCAACAAGTAGAAATATGTAAAAGATCTAACACCTGGAAATGAAAACGTGCGTAACGTATATTTATTTCTGGCTAATTATGCCTTTTTTGTATTTTGCCGAGCCGGAATATTGGGGTCGGTCTTTTTTATAATTTGTTCCTATCTGTCTTTTTTTGTTTCTTTTCCCCTTTCCAGACTTTTTATACCCCTTTTGAGTAAGTGGGTTTACAATAGTCATCTTTGCACTAACTATTCATTAATTAATAAAATAGCTAAAAAAACGACACATGTCCTCTATAGTTGTGCATGTCGGCCCAAAACTTGCCACTTGTCGACTTCTCTTCATAATTTCTCGACATGTGGGCGTTCCCGATACCAATAAAGTGTCAAGCATGGGCATGTGTTTATTTTTACGGTCATCGCGCGTGCGTTTCATTTGAAACTTGGGCTCGGGGCTCGGGGCTCGTGAGCCGTTTTTGCGGTTGGGCTCGTAGCCGTTGGGCTCGGTAGCGGGCGAGCCTAATTCGTGACGTGTTGTCGTACATTATTGTTTGACGCCATCCGTAGGTCACCTATTCGAATATGTGTCGGACCGATGACGTGGATTAATTTCTCACGGCTCGGCTCGGGTATCATCAAAGGCCCCAAGTTTGATTAGAGAGAAGAATCTCGAGATCGGAGTTAAACTTTAATGCTAATGATGAACATTTAATGGGAAAACGGATTTCTCCAAGGTTTTAGTTCTTTCCTGGCTTTGTCGCGAGCAATTAATGCTTGAAACGGCGCATTAATGGGTTGCCATAACGATGCATACACGCGTGGCATCTTGTGTTTGGACCAACCTTGCAGGGAACCGAAAAAGGTACGTCGATTCTGTCGGCGGGCGTGGGGACGCGACATTTTTGACATGTTTGACGGTTTTGAGTTTTTAAAAAGCGCGTCTTTTTGAATAATTGTCGCGCTATCGAGGAACCCTATCTATAAATACTCGCGTTTCCCTTCATCATTCATTTTCGCAACCACCGACCTTTGAGCTAAAGCAACTAGAACCAGAGCGAGAAGTTTGAGTCGGCTTTCCAAGTTCAGAGACTTCAAACTTAGGTATTTTTTCAAAATACTCTCCTTTACCTATAAATGTCTTCTTTTGAGGATAGTAGAGAGTCGTAGTTATAGTGTTGAGGTTGAAATCGAAGACCCTCCTCCGAACCTTCTCATTTCTTTCTCACCAAAGACGGCCATCACCGCCTCGTAGTCCGGCGTTATTTAGATATCTTCTCCGGATTCTCCACGGCGGAACGTCTTTGGGGCGGACTCATACTATCTTCAATCCGACATGTTGACCGTCTTTAGGGAGGAAGGCGGTGTATCAACCCGGACCGGCACAAGCAAGTTCGACGAAGACTCATAAGCGTTGATTCTGCAGTACCCATGCAAGAAGAAGAAGACATGGACCCATCGTGAGCCGGGAGCGTGACAACGTAGAGCGAGTAGATGAACCATCCGGCGATTCGAGGCGGAGAGGCCGCTAGGGCCCATAGCCACCGTAATGGCAACAAATGGTAGGCTGGAGGAGGCCCTCGTCTCCGTCGTGCCTCGGTGGACACCGAGTGATATAAACGATATCCCGAGCATCTTTGATGCACCGAGAGATGGGAGAGCTCGGTGAAGGTATCGTATTCCAAGTGGTATCCATTTCGGGTAGGATGGCACCGAGGTCCCCGATATCCGCCCGTGGGTTGCGTGGGTATACATACCGCCTTGACGCCTTCTATTCGGATGCGGTTTCGCTGCCGGTTTTTCTCACGCGGTGGCTTTGCAAGTGGGGTATACATCCAACCCAAGTGCATCCATTCGTGGGGTAGGATTATTGGCCTCGTGGTGATGTTCCACCTGAGAAGTACCCTCGCCCTAAGTTCAAAGAGATGAATGAACTCTTCGCCGGCGGCGACTCCTTCATCAAAAGGTCACCGCCCTGGATGGTATTATGTACAAACCCGATTGGGGTATCCAGGATAGTTTGGTGGAAGGTCTTCCTTCATCGTTGAAGATGGAAAGAAAAATGGCTCGGGTGAGCGGCGAGTGGCAATCTCGCGTGGAGAACGAAGGAAGGAGACCGCCCTTTATCCTCCTTGATTTTGTTTTTGGTTATAGTAAGTCTTGTCTTTTTCTTTTCTCGCTTTTTCTTTGTTTATTGTTTCTTTTTGTGTGACTTGTGTCTTTTTACCTTTGTAGAGAACTTAGGGCATCAAGGGGGCTCTGTCGCCCACTTTTATTCAAGGCGTGGAGAACATCCAGGCCCGGGAATCATGGATGGCGGATTGAGAGGTTGCCAGCGAGGCCAATTTGGCCGCGCTGGTTTGAGGCTGCTCTACCCGCCGACCCCGGCCGAGGGGGTGGCTCGAGACGAGGTGGCCGGCGGGATGTGGAGGTCGAGAGAGGGCCTCACGAGAATCCTCTCGTTAATGAAGAAGACGCCCCATTCTCCCGGGCGTGGCGAGAATCGAGCGAGCGCTGCGTCGCCTCCCGTGACTAGTCCGGCAAGATCATCCGCGCCGTAGCAGGCGATGCACTCCCTGAGCGCCGAGTCGATCGCTGTTCGAGGTAAACACCGTATTTTTACATTTCCTTTTGAATTGTCTTTTTGTTTTCTTTTGATCTTCTGACGATGGTTGCTTTGTGCAGGGCGTGGCTTAGACTTGCGTGCACGTCTTCGCAGCGTGAGGAACACGGCTGCGCGACGAACTCGGGCAGTTGCCGATCGACTGCATGGATGTGGAGGCGGCTCGGAGAAGATATCGGGCGAGGAAAACGTCCTGGCGACGGGTGCGGAGGCGGTTCATCCTCCTTTCAAAGGAGAAGAGGAATTGTGATGGAGGAGCCTGATCAGACCGAGGGGGTTGGTCGAACGGTACCCAAACATCCTGAACAGCCCCCAGAAAAGGAAGGTCCGCGAACTTTCTCGGATGACCTTGGCAGGGAAGGTCATTTCATTCCTCCAAACCAAGCAAGAGATGAATATTGCGAGGGAATGGTTGGACTACGCCCTCGGTGGTTTGTGGAATTCGTTCGATGTGCCACGCCAACGGAGGAGCAATCAGTGGTCTTACCGGAGGCAGGTCGGGCCGTAATGTTGTCCCGGCTCGTGCCTGGACAAAAGGCATCGAGCAATTCGCTTTCGTAGGCAAGCGAAGAAAGATTGAGTATGCCATGGCCATGTATGCGGGCGGATGATTGGCTCTTATGGCATGCGGTTGGGGAACCCGCGAGTTGGAGAAAAAAAAAATATGCCGACCTGGAAAGGCGGCACGGAGATCTGCGGGAGGCTATGCTACCCTCAAGGGGTGCAAGAATCTTTAAGACTCAAGCGGATGAGGCTACATCTCGGGCCAACTCGAGAGAGAGAGGCTGCTGCGAGGGCCGGCGAGCGAGATCGGGCCCGCAAGGCCGAAGAAGAGCTCGGGGTTAAGGTCGCGAGTGGAACGTCTTTCTTTTTTGCCGGCCGAGGAAATGGAGAGGCGTCTAGCCGATGTCGCAGGAGGTGAAGAAGCGCCACGCCCGCAAATTGAGGAAGTTCGTAGAGAGGCCATTAAAGCTTACAAAAACTCAGGAGTATGCATTCATGTTAACTGTGGCCATGCGACCGACCTTCCGAGAAATTCTTGATTTGATTAATGGTGGGCGATCTTCTTTGCTCGGCTTGAGGAAGACTGGCCCTCCCGGGAGGCCGATCTCGATACCCTTCGGCCGAAATTTGCCGAGGCTTCTAATGCGCAGGCTCTCCTCCTCCCGGACGTGGAAGAAGTTGGTTCGGTGGTGCCGTCGAAATTCCGCCCCCGCTCGTTCTTAATGCTTTTATATGTACCCCTAGGTAGGTAATTTGGCTTCGTGCCTCGAGATGTAATGGGCTCCGGCCTCCTTTATGTAATTATTTTTGAAGTAGAAATGAATTGTTATTTTCCTTTCTGTGTATGTGTTTCAAGCTTTTTGTGGATGCTCGGCTCTTTCCTTTTGTAAGATTGTTGCTGTCTTCTTTTTTCCTCTTATTTTCCCAAGATCTTGGAATCGGTTTTGATCTTACGAGTAAGGGGATCCGCTCGCCTTTAATCGATTCTTGTACTCAGGGATATAAACTTGTCCTTTATTTTGTTTCTGAAATTTTGTTTATGAACCGAGTCTTTGTTGCGCTCGGCGCATAACTGAGTCCTTATTTTGTACTTGATACGTGGCCAAGTCTTCACTTTATGCTTGGTGCGTAAACAAGTCTTGATTTCGGTGCTCGGTGTGTAACCAAGTCTTGATTTTGTGCTCGGTGCGTAACCAAGTCTTTATTTTGGTGCTTGGTGCGTAACCAAGTCTTTATTTTGTGTTCGGTGCGTGAGCGAGTCATGATTTTGTGCTCGGTGCGTAACAAGTCTTTATTTTGGTGCTTCAGTGCGTAACAAGTCTTTATTTTGTGCTCGGTGCGTGGCGAGTCTTGATTTTGTGCTCGGTGCATAGCCGAGTCTTTATATTGTGCTCGGTGCGTAACCGAGTCTTGATTTTGTGCTCGGTGCGTAGCCGAGTCTTTATATTGTGCTCGGTGCGTAACCGAGTCTTGATTTTGTGCTCGGTGCGTAGCTGAGTCTTTATATTGTGCTCGGTGCGTAACCGAGTCTTGATTTTGTGCTCGGTGCGTAGCCGAGTCTTTATATTGTGCTCGGTGCGTAACCGAGTCTTGATTTTGTGCTCGGTGCGTAGCCGAGTCTTTATATTGTGGTGAGTAAAAACTTCGTTTTCCTTTAAAGAGCTCACGAAATACCAGATGAATGGATAATTCTTTGGAATCCTATCTGGATCATAGATCGACCCCAAATCTTCACTTTATTGATAATACCGCTTCAAGTATGCTACATTCCATGGATGCATAAATTTTTCTCCACTCAAATATTCTAATGGTATGCCCCACCGGATAAGCGTGGGCGATCCGAAATGGGCCCTCCAGGTTGGCTTCAATGGGCTCGGTTGAATGCCCGTTATCTTTTTCAAGACAAGATCGCCGACACGAAATCTTCTTTCCTTTACTTTCGAATTGTAGTACCTTTCACTCCTTTGTTTATACACATGCATTTTTCATCTAAAGATCGCACCTTTTTTTTCTTCGAGTAGGTCTAGTTCGGCTCGGAGCGCGGCCTCATTCTGATCTTCTTCAAAATTTACAATTACGAAGGTAGGGCTCCGATCTCGGCGGGAATCACCGCCTCGGCTCCATAAGCTAAAGAAAAAGGTGTTTCTCCATGGCCGCTCGATGTGTCGTTCGTATGACCATAGACGCCAGGTAGTTCCTCCGCCAATTGCCTTTTAGACTCTCCAATCTCGCCTTCAACGTATACTTGAGTATTTTATTAACGGCCTCAACTTGTCCGTTCGATTTGGGGGTGGTATGGAGTTGAGAAATAGTTTTTATGCGGAAACCTTCACAAAAATTTGAAACCTTCGGTTGTCGAATTTTCCATTATGTCCTGTAACAATCGAATGTGGTATTCCGAATCTACAGATAATAGATTTCCATACAAAGCTCACAACCTTTTCTTCATCTATTTTTGCGGAGGCTCCGCCGCCCATTTTGTGAAATAATCCACCGCCACGATGGCATACTTGACGCCCCCTTTGCGGTGGGTAGTGGTCCGATGAGGTCCATTCCCCATTTGGCAAACGGCCATGGGCTAAATACGTAAGTAAGTTGTTCAGGATGATATCGACTGTGGTGCGTGAAATCGGCACCTCTCACATCTTTTGACGAGGTTGGTTGCGTCCTTTCTTAGGGATGGCAGTAGTATCCTTGCCGTATTAATTTATAGGCCAACGTTTGGCCCCAAAGCATGGTTGCCGCATATTCCCTCATGAACCTCTCGAAGTGCATAATCGTGATCCTGTCTCGGAAAGCGGCGTAGGAGTGGGATGGAGTATCCTCGTTTGTATAGGATGTCGTCTACTAGTGTAAACCGAGCCGCTTGAGTTCGTAGTGTTCGGCCTCGGCTTTGTTTTCGGTTGAACTCCTTTCTCTAAGTATTGGATGATTGGGGTCATCCAAGTGCATTCGGCGGTTTCGGTTGTATATATTTTCTTTGCACCAAGTGAGGGGAGACAGTAGTGTGTGACATCCGTGATGGCATCCGTCCCTCGATCGGAGCCGAGCCGAGCTAAGGCATCCGCTTGCATGTTCTCGGCTCGGGGCACATGTAAGACTTTTGTCTTAAAGTGTGATAACCTTTTCTTGACCAAATCCAAATATTGTGCAATTTTTGCTCTTTCGCCGTATTCGCCGTTGATTTGATGAGCGACCAACCGAGAGTCACTTTGTGCACCAATAGTTGTTTTAGGCCCATAGAATTTTGCCATATCTAAGCCTCGCTTATGAGCGCCTCATATTCGGCCGTTGTTCGTTGCGGGAACTCGAAATCGTGCGGCCGAGCAAGAGCATTTTTCATTTGGATCGATTATCACGATTCCCCCCTGCTGCGGTGTGGAAGAGCCGTCAACGAATAATTTCCATTCTTGGTCTTCTCGACTTCCAATCGTATGGAAGACGTGAATTCGCCACAAAATCGGCTAAAGTCCTGTCCTTTTATTGCGAGACGTGGTTCGTATATAACGTCAAATGGCTAAGTTCGACAGCCCACTTAATCATCCGAATGAAGTATCGGTCGTGTAACACTTGTTTCAATGGATAGTTCGTCAATACTATAATCTTGTGTTCTAAGAAATATGGACGGAGTTTCGCGCCGCGGTAATTAATGAATAAGCCAGCTTTTCCATTGGTGGGTACCGGAGCTCGGCATCATGTAACGCTTTGGCTGGTGTAATAAATCGGATGTTGAATAGAGCTATCTAGCTTGATTAACACCGGTGATGGCGTATTCGGATACCGCCAAGTACAAATACAAGTCCTCCCCTGGGTCGGTTTTTGTAATATAGGGATTGAAGATAGATGTTGTTTGAGGATTCAAAGGCAACTGTGCTTGCTCGGTCCACTCGAAATTTTGCTTTTCTTTATAATTTCAAAGAAAGGTTTGCACTTGTCTGTGGACCGAGAAACAAATCGGTTAAGGGCGGCCAATCGGCTGTTAGGCTTTGTACCTTTTTACGAGTTTGGGGATTCTAGGTCGGTGATGGCTTTTATTTTGTGTGGGTTAGCCGATTCCCCTTTGGTGACCATATACCCCAAAAATTTACCCGAACCGACCCCAAATGTGCACTTTCTCGGGTTTAACATCATCTTGTACTCTCAAAACAAAGACAAACATTTTATTAAGATCGTTTAGATGATCGGACATGTACAATGATTTTACTAGCATGTCATCTACATGACTTCCATAGTGTGACCTATCATTTTCTCAAACATCTTATTTACTAACCTTTGATAAAGTCGCACCAACATTCTTCAATCCGAAAGGCATCATCTTGAATGATGAATTCCCAGCGAGAGAAAAATGAGGTATTTTCTTCATCTTCCGGTGCATCCGTATTTGGTTGTAACCCGAGTATGCATCCATGAAGCTCATCACCTCGTGTTCTGCCGTGGCATCTACCATGTAATCGATATTTGGCAATGGATAAGCGTCCTTAGGGCATGCTTTGTTGAGGTCGGTAAAATCCACGCATAGGCGCCATTGGCCATTGCTTTTCTTTACTAAAACAGATTGGCGACCCCATCGAGGATAGAGGGCTTCCGGATGAATCGATTGTCTAGTAGTTTGTTAACCTCGATTTAGTCTTTCTTTGTCTATCGGGGCCGAGTTTGCGCTTTTCTCGGATGATCAGGCGGAACGTTAGATCAATATTGAGGCGGTGGCACGCATACTTGGGGTCAATTCGGGCATGTCCGCATGAGTCCATGCGAAGACGTCAAGATTGTTTCCCAAAACTCGACCAACTCGCTTCGATATGGTTCGGAAGATCATGACCAATACGTAGTTAGCGCCCCGCCAGCCTACCGACATTGATTGTATCAACTGTTCTATCGGTTCCGCGTTTTTCTTTTCTTGCTTTGCCCCTCCTTGATTTGGGGAGCAATTGCCTTCTTCGTGGCCCGGCTCGGTTTCGATTGCGGCTCGCTTCTTCCATCATCATTGGCTCCTTCCCAGGCCGCGACTTGGATTATCCTCCCGAACGATCACCCCTTTCTCGCTCGGACTCCTCTTCGGGCAAGGGATTATCTCGTGTGATTCCACCGTTTGTTTGCCTTGTTTCGCCGTTAATCTCCACCGGTCGGAGTTTAAGGGAGCACTCTCGTGACTCCTTTGATTCCCTTTATGTATAGCTTCGCCATCGGATGTTGGGAATTTTATACAAAAATGATATATTGAAACGGCCGCTTTTATATGATAAAGCAATGGCCTCCCAATGATGGCATTGTACTCGAATCGGCATTGATTATTTTGAATGTTGTCATGTGATCCGTTTATGCAAACCTTGTCCCATTTGGATGGGCAAATCAACTTCTCCGAAAGTGGGACTATCATTCCTCCTCCAAACCCGAGAATGCTATCGTTACATGGACGGATATAACTATCATCCACGTTTAATCTTGAAATGCTCGGACATAAATGATCGACGAATAGCTTCCTAGGTATCAATTAAAATTCGTGAACCGGAATACCCAAAATCGGTGCGTGATGACCGGAGGTCGAATGAGGATGGACCACCTGGTCGGCATCCGCATCCAGAACGCATAAAAGTGGCGGTGGGTTGGCTTGATTTTCGCCACCCGAACTTGATTAAGATTCGTCACCGCCTAACATCGAACTTGTCTTTCGGCATTGGTTGATCCGACCGACAACATCGGCTTTTCTTTTCTGTTGGAGAGTGGTTGCGTCCGGCCGACTATCCTCCGTTGTGTTGAACGTATTGATCCAACCCGCATGACGACATTGACATCATGAGGATTTCTCTCTAATTTTTGGTTTCAATTTTAGGTGGGGAGGCAACAAAGAGACTCCATGGGTTGATTACGTGGCTCGGGTTGACGCCTTGAGCGATCTGGTGGGGGTGGTAGCTCATGAACGTATCTTTTAAAAGGCGCGCCCGAACAACCCGCATGATTTCCCTAATTAGATCTCGGCACTTCGTCAAGATCGTGACCTATCGATTTGTGATGGCGCAGAATCGTCGCCCGAATCTAATTTTGATGGCTCAATTTTCGGGGCTAGTCGGCGGGAGGCGACAAATTCGACACCTGTCCATCTTCACTTTATTAAACCGAGAAATAGTGTGGGTCAAAATCTTTCCTAAGCTTGATGGCGACTTCCGGCTCTCGCCTCTTGGACTTGACGCTCTAAATCCGGTGGTCGGGTTTTAGAAAATGGCGGAAGCGACCCCAGGTCCTAAACCAACGGTTATTTCCTTCCGTCGCTTTTACGTTCCTTGCCGGTGCTCGGGCGGTTACTTGACACGCTTCTTCGGCACAAATATGGCGTTCCGCGGATTAGAAATTCTTGATATGAACAGGCCCGATTCGTGGATAGAGTAATTGAACCAAGTCTCGGGGGCTAGTCGGCATATAGGCTGCGATCAAAATGGCGTCATCGTGACACCGGTTCCATCTCTCGAACTTGTTTATTAAACCGAGAAATATAACTCTTCAGGGCTCGTCTTTCCCTTGTTTGATGTTTCCAGGAGAAAGCGCGGCTCGGACTTTGGCGTTAAGAAATGTGTCGTAAAGGCGGAGGCTAGATCCCCATGCTTGAATGGATCCCTGCGCGGGTCTAAACCAACGGTGGGCTCGGTCGCCCAAAGTCGGGGAAGGCCTGCGAGGATGGCACAGTATAGTTCCATCCCATGCTAAATCTTGTGAACATGAGTGGTTGGGTCGGTTTCGCCATTATAGGCCCGCACAGGGGATTTTCAACTTTGGTGGTAACAGGATCGCCGAGGATTCCAGGAGAAAATGGCGGCGGAGCAATTTGGCTACATACTGGGGCGGTCTTCGAGGTTTCGCCATCCGGACCGCCTTCCATTCGTTGAACGCAGCGTGGCGGTGTATTTCTACATCCGTTTCTGCCATAAGCTAGGGCCTTGGACGATCGACCCTGAGTTGTTCGCTCATCGGAAAACCCGAGTAGGAACTTATCGATCAGCCGGGCGAAAGGGATCAACTCGGTCGTCCGGCGAACATCGGTGGGCACGACGATGTCGTGTTTGCTCGGAAATGACTTCGCTTATACGACTTTGCTCCTCCTCATTTTCTCTTTGCCTTCACGTCATTACGGACATGTTGTTCATTACCCGAATCGGCGGGGCTTCGTGGCGAGGAAATCCGGGAATTTGAGGATTAATGTTAACATTTAGTTGTGGGTTGAGTGGGTTAGTATTTGCAAGGAGTGGAGGAGGTGCTTGAGAGTTCGTGGTGGCGAGAGTTTGCGATATAAGTTGGTTCATTTGTTGTACAAAGGTTGGGTTGGCGATTAACTGAGTGAAAGGGAATAAAATAGTACTACCTGCTTCCGTTTGGAGCATATTGTGGCCATTCGTAGTTTGGCCAGGTTGGTTGTTCAAATGTTGCTCTTCAGTCAAACGGGCATTTCTCGACAGTTGACTCATTTTCTCCCCTTCTCCAAAAGGTTCAGTGTCAAATTTTCCCCGGTTTTTGTTTCACTTGCTTTTTGACTAGAACTCCGACTGGACCAATACGGGCCCTCCTTCTAGCGCCAATTTGTTGACGTGCGTTTTGGTCAACAAGTAGAAATATGTAAAAGATCTAACACCTGGAAATGAAAACGTGCGTAACGTATATTTATTTCGGCTAATTATGCCTTTTTGTATTTTTCTTGTTTTAGGAATATTGGGGTCGGTCTTTTTTATAATTTGTTCTATCTGTCTTTTTTGTTTCTTTTCCCCTTTCGGACTTTTTATACCCATTTTGAGTAAGTGGGTTTACAATAGTCATCTTTGCACTAACTATTCATTAATTAATAAAATAGCTAAAAAACGACACATGTCCCTCTATAGTTGTGCATGTCACCAAAACTTGCCACTTGTCGACTTCTCTTCATAATTCTCCGACATGTGGCGCTTCGATACCAATAAAGTGTCAAGCATGGGCATGTGTTTATTTTTACGGTATCGCGCGTGCGTTTCATTTGAAACTTGGGCTCGGGGCTCGGGGCTCCTGAGATTTTGCGGTTGGGCTCTCTTCAGCCGTTGGGCTCGTAGCGGGCGCCTAATTCGTGACGTGTTGTCGTACATCATTGTTTGACGCCATCCGTAGGTCACCTATTCGAATATGTGTCGATCGATCGACGACGTGGATTAATTTCTCACAGCTCGGCTCGGGTATCATCAATTTTAAAATGAGAAAATACTATAAATGTTAGGGGAATTTTTTTTCCTTTTTGTGTAGCTAGGTAATTTTTTAATTTTTTTTATCATTTCGTATAATATTGGGGAGCCCCAAAATAATATTTGGAGGCATCCAAAAATTGACGGGCAGGCCCCACCAAAGGTAGGGTGGGACCCACTCGCCATAATAAAGTGTGTTCGATGCGTGGGTGTTGGCACGACCCGCCGTCTCTATACGATCATTAGCGAGTCGCCTAAGCACCCCCGACAAGACGGGTTAAAGATTTTACTCAACAAAAGGCCCTTATTATATAGTAGTCCCTTGGTCTCCTTATTTTGTAATCTTCCGATGTGGGACTAAATTTCTTCACCCAGAGTCCTGACTAACAAAAAATTGAACAAGTCTTACTTTTGAACTCAAAGGATATTAACCTAATCGAGTTGAAATTATATAAGAGAACCATGAGACTTGTTTTTTTGCCTTATGTGGTAAAGAATTTGATTGGGTGTTAAGGGGTGCGTGGTTGTATGATTTTCGTTCCAATGAGTAAGTGATTTTACATCCTATTGAGATAATTTTTTAACTTTTTATTGGAATTTGTGTACAAGTGAATATATGTTTGGTTTAGTATATATTTTATTTTATTTTGAATTTATTTTATTGAGAAATGCTATAAGATTATACTTTTTTATGCATGATAGATAAGTGGTGAGACCCACTTAAGCAATATTGTTCGAAAAATACTGATATAATTGGATAAAATTGATAGTGGTGGAGTCTACTTTGATTCAATTTGGAACTAATAATTTATGTGCGTGTAGGTGGTGATAGCTATTGTGTCTCACTTATATAAGATATGATTAAAATTAAGCATATCGTGGTTTTTGGTCTGGCCCGTTGGTGTAATATAGGGTAGAATATAATTATATAGGTGTGAGAACTAAGAATATAAGGTTGAGAGTGAAAAGTAAGAAGTTGAAAAATTTATTAATTAAATAACATGATTTATATAGAATTAGATGGTAAAAAATGAGAAAATTTTCAATGGAATGAAAACTATACAAGTCCTAGGTATCACTTACCAACTGATTAGATGGCATATTGAACAAACTTAGCTTTTGGGGTCACGATTCTAAAAAATCTTCGTCTAGCCTCGATTAGTTCCCACCTAGGCGATATGCTCCTCTTGTTCGCCTAGGTTTTTCTTCCGATTAGGCTCAATCTAACCCCGCCCAGGTTCTGTCTAACTCCGCCTAGGCGTTAGGCCCTAGCCTACCGCCCGACTATCTTCTAGCACTTTTTAAAACACTGTTTGGGATGAAATCAGTCCCAATCGTATTGAAGAAAATGGTCTATATATCTCACAAATTATTGTGGAGGTGGTTCTTCTTTATAAGAAATTAAATACACCCTTATCTGGGCCGAGCCATGGTAAGACTTTGAAAACTCAACATTGGGCTTGGCTGGCCCAGATGTTTCAGGTTCGTTGTGAAAGGGTTGGATCAGCCCATATTTTTTAAATTCGTCAATAGATTCACTGATTCATTTCCAAAAAAAAAAGAGACCCATAATAAAAAGGTTAAAAGTTTTTATATTGGAATGTTAAATGCATGCGCCAAAAGAAAGAGTCCGTACTTTGCCCAAATAAAAATTGATTCACTTGGGAAAAAAAAAACTTTACATATAATATTTATATGAGTTTTCTTTTAGTTTTTTATCGGGCTCATGTACCCTAATTTCGTGTATTGACCCACCCAATTTTTTTCCTGATTACGCCATTGATGAGAATTGAACCTCGGAGTTCTGGTCCAGGCATGAAGGTCTTAACCACTCGACCACTATCCGTTTCTCAACCATGGGATTTCAAGAATTGCACTAAGGTCATGTGATAGTTTGGTGTGATCTCAACTGCATAATGATATTTGTCCACTTTAGGTTTGTTTAGCTATAGTTGACTTTGGGTTGACAACTTGCAAGGCTCTTGCCCATAATTAGTTTATTGTTATGATTTATGGAACATAAAAATATTATGTAAGAGTATAAAATATGAAAATTTATAAAAAGAATAATGGTGCAGGATATATAAATATGAAAATGAAGGGCACAAGATTGCATTGTCTGAAATATTTCGGAGCCAACTCATCTTTCCTAGCATGCAAATAATGATTGTGACAAAATATTTTGAATTTTCAAGTATCAAATCCGACTAATGATTAATTGTATTGATGGGGAAATTATAAACTAATTCAAGAATGAATTTAGTACTTGATTGAACATATGATTTTATAATGAAAAATGTATGGGCGATGCCACTTTTTTATATCTTTTTTTTTCCAAGTCAACTGTCAAAATCGACTTGGATTTATTTTGGTCGTATGTTTTATTATGTATTTAGTTTATGACAAAGTCCATGATGATTCATTGGTAAAAATTCCAGAACTAAATGGAGATAATGACAATATAGAAATAGAACAAAAATATTAGAAGAAAATTCCATATATGATTTTGCAATCAATATTATAAGAACTATGGCAGTTTGTTATGCAATTTAATTAAGGCTACATTTACATTGATGAATTTGAAAGTTGTAATAACAAATTCATTGGGCTATTTCTTTTTAGAAGTCTAATATAAATTTCCGTTTTATACAAAGAATATATGAAGTTGTTATATTCTTGAATGATTGAATCATGACGTGATCAATCAACTCTATTTTATATTTGCCATATTTGATAGAACTATATGTTTGATGATGTTGTTTTATGAATTAAATGATGTACTAGTGTTGATTTTGTTATTTTAAGAAAATTATTTATTACATTTGTATATAGGTGTTGCTTTGATTTTGTTGATGAATGATTATAACATGTAGTGATTTACAAAATTGAAATTGTTAATGGTTATATTATTAAGAATCTAACATACTACACATTTTCTTATATAATAATTAATTCTTAGTAGGGTATCCATTTAAATAGTCATTTATATATTAATTTAATTATAAGTTTTTATATAAAATAAACGAGTTTTGGATGGATAATAGGCATAGTTTCTTAATTGAGTTTAGGACGAGTACGAGTTATATACTCCATCCCTCCCAATTATATAGTCCAGTTGGACTTTTCACACAGATTAATAAAAAATATTGGAAATTACAAATATATACATAACAATTACTTGATTTGCCCCTATTTCATTGAATAGTATAAATTACAGAATGCATATTAAATATGGTTATAATAGTAAAAGAATTGAAAAAATACTATTAAATATAGAAACTGGACAATATATTTGAGACATCCAAAAAAGGAATAGTGTACTATATATTTGGGACGGAGAGAGTATATATATTATAGGGTTCAGATGTGTATATCCTTAAATAGTTATGCATCACTATCCATGACAACCCTAGTTGTCTGTCTAGCAAAATATAATATTTATTTACAAGAGTAAGTACAACACATGAAATGTATATATTTTTAGTTAATTCCACTTGAACATTCAATATGGAATATTTATGGACGGATATAGCATGACTCCTTTTAATTAAAATACAGGTCCTAGAATTCTATGTGCTTTACCTTCGTACACCTTTATGATGTCATTGTCCAAAATATTCATGTGCAATTAAATCTCTCTTTCTTGTTTGGACTTGTTTGTAATATAATTATTCTTGAATTTATCAAATTTTTAAGTAATTATTTTATATGATTAATTCATGACCGTGAATAGTTGGTGGTATTGTGAGTCTAAGCCTAGTTATTTAAATAAAATAAAAAACGATACTTACGAAAATGGGCAAGTTGATATTAACTTTAATATTTTTCTTGTGGCGAAGTTTGTCAAATGGAAATTATTTATTGCACTAACTTCTATATATATATATATATATATAGCTACATTAAATATTGTGAATATGTTGCATTATGTTAAACATGCAACCCTAGCCTTGACTAGTAATAAAGTTTATATTACTAGCAAAATGGTGTTCTAGGAACTAATCCATAACTTATTGGATAATTAAATAATAATGAATATTAATCCAAAATAAATACCCAATATACTACTAAAAAGTCTATAAGCTACATGACTATCAAATATTGTGTAGATTATTATAGGGATTGTCATTTTCTTCAAACTTAATTGATTATTTGCCAAATCAAAAAATAGAGCTGGTAATTTGGGTCGGTCACTGGGCCGACCGAGAATAAGGCCAGATTGGACCTCAAATATGGAGGTCCAAAATGGACCGGGTCTCTTTAGCCCATTGTACGTAATGGCCCGATTGGCCTGAAACAAGATACACTACAGGAGCTAGTCTGGATCATAAAAATATGTTGGTCTAACAGAATTTTGGCTCGACCTAGCCCGATTTTGCTCTCTGGCGCCCTGGCCTGGCCTAATCGAAAAAGTATCCTCTAAGAATAACTTGTGAGAGGAACAATCCAATTAATATCTACTCCCTTCGATCAAATTAATGGCCGGTGAACCAATTTTGTCGCTAAACTACTAGTTCACATAGTTTAATTTATTTAATTTCCTCTCCTTTTTTCATTTTTCATTTTTTTGGGAACAAAATAAATGTACAAAATAAAGTTTATACATCGATTACCTATTAATTAGTCTACTTGTATAATTAATTAGATGGCGTTTCACTCAATTTATTAGTTATTCAATATATCTAGTAAGATGTTGAAACTTTTTGTAAGTCCTTTTAATATGTCGTTTCAAAAAGAATAGAGAGAAAAAAATAATTTTAGAAGAAAAATAAATTAATTTTAAGTAGGGTGACCAAAAATGTATAATGCTTATTGTTCATGTGATATATATTTTTAATTATACTGAAATACCTATATTTTTTAAAACTAATATGCAAATAAGATATATAAAATAATGATTATGAAATATAGAAAGTGGATCCTATGAAACCAATATTTTGGGTGAGTCCGTCGGGACTAATCCTAGCCATTGATCAAATTAGCCAAGAACCAAAATTAAACTACATAAATATATTAATAAATATTTAATTAAATTATTAACAATAAGCGTAATTTTGTAAATGAGTTCCAATAGATAACAACCCATAAAATGAATGGATGCACAATTTTTTGAATGAATCTTAATTTATTTGATTCCAATAGAGATACATCCAATCACAAAAATATGGATGATAAATTTGAACGGAACACATATTCAACTGAACCAGATTTTTCTTCTTATTGGTTCTTCTTCTTCGTTCATCTTCGTACTAAAAAAATAGAAAATATTTTAGTACAATATTAAACACTATATAAATAAACAAAAAAAAAAAACATGATTAATATTTTAACACAAGCATTAAATGTATAGTAAATTAAGTATTCAAGAACATATCAAACAACTTCATTGGCACGTCAACTGTACAAGGAAGTAAAAAGCATGAAGAGTTTTCTAAATATGCATTATATATACAATAAATATGCATGAACATATCAAATAATTCAATTAATATATAAACAAAATAGGAAAAAAAAGCATGTATATTCTTATAACTAACTATATAGTAAATATGCGAGAAAAATCTAATTTGTTTGACGTATACAGTTATTCTAAAATATAAATGATGATATAACAGTGTTCTAAAAAGCACTAGGCGCTACTCGGACTATATATTGGGCCTAGTATTTAGGCGGGGATTGGTCGGAGTTAGGCCGGGTTAAGTCAGGGCCGGACCTGACCCCAAGCCCAACAAGCACCAGCTTAGGGCCCCAAATTTTTAGGGGCCCATTTTTTGTTTTTTGTTAAATCCCTTTAGTAGTTTAGTTTGTGTTACTTTAGGCCTGTTTTTTTTCTGCTTGTTCAGCCTCACAAATAAAACATTAATAAAAGGCCCAAACTCTGCCCACGTGATTACGTGAATCACATCTCCAGCCTTTTTCTCTGGTTCTCCTATCCATCTTTGGTCAAGTAGTCAGCGGCAAGTTTCAGGAGGGCGGATCCAAGGCTGGGCCAACCTGGGCTTTGGCCCAACCCTTTTTTATATAAAAAATAATTTAGTGGAGAATTCCAAAAAAAAAATAGTTAAAATTTGTATTGTTTTTTCTTAGATTTTCTATCATGTCCATCCCATTTTCGTGTATCGGCCCACCCTACTCAATCGTCCTGGCTCCGCCCTTACTTCAGGCGGTGCTCGGCAGGCGGCTTTAAGGGGCCTATTTTTAGAATTTTGCTTAGGGCCCCGGGCAGCACAAGTCCGACCCTGGGTTAAGTGAGACCTAATTGAAAGAATATTGTAGACAGACAAAAGAGACCTAGTACTTATGTGATAATTAATCGGGGTTAGGCGAGAATTTATGGAACAGATGGAAGATGTGAGTATGACAAATATACATCAGAAGGTGCTGGACTTCTGTGGATGTATCTCTAACCAAGATAAAAGACTGTTCAACTTCAAAACAATATCTATAATACCAGTCATTCAAACAACACAAAATCTTTGGAATTACGTGGGGTCACTCTCTACTGTACACTACCCTATCCAACCATGCAATTTCATCATCAAATTACTGTGGAGAATAACAACTAGTCAACTACAAACAAAAAGCGGTAAAGAAATCTCATGATTTTAGGTAAATGACTAAAAGTTCACCTCACCAATATTCAAAACTACTAAAAAGCGGTGGGTGCGTCGTTTTCCAGTGCGCCGCCCCACATGCGATTGTTGGGTTGGATTACGCAGTTGACGTGTCGTCTCCTGATTAGTTTCTAGTTTCCTTTTTTTTGGGATATAATTGGGTCCTCACCAGTGCAGTGCACCACCAATTATTACCACGCCTTTTTCACACCCACCCTTTCGTTTCCACGTTTTCTTTGGGGATTTAAAGTGCTAACCTTTTCAACACGCCTTATCCACAGTACAACTTTATAGGAAAATATAATTTTGTGGCAAATATAATCTCTTGAATTTATTGATTATAATTTATAAGATAAAAGTAAATATGTCAATATGGGTCAATCCGTCCTGGCCCTTGCCATGTATGACCCTAGACTTTAAAGTCTAGGGTTAAAAAACTCAGAAGTTATAAAGACATAAAAAATCTAAGTCATGTATCTTAAAATTATATGGTTCAACCAAAATACGCATGCTTTTTTTTAATAAGTTGAGACTTGAGAGTAGTATTGGAGAGGAGCGAACAAATTTCAACCATTTTTTTTTGAATTCGTTAAAAATGGGAAACTGAAAGATACATGATTAGAACTCTGGTCAAACACTTACAAAGGGTGTGTGATACCACTTGAGCTAGCTATAAGCTCGTGGTACCAAAACACACTCGTGGTACCAAAACACACATGCTTATTCACTCAAGTAATTAATCTAAACTACTAGGTAACAAAGCAAAGTTATAGCCTATTTCTGCCAGCAAATTACCTAAATTTAATCAAACCAAAGTTGAACTTCAAGATAAATCCTTGTTAATTCGGCACTTCAAAGTTCAACACCGGACATGTTCCCTAATGTATGGGGTTTTAATATAATTTTTCATACACGTGATAATTATTCGTGAAACAAAAGATGAAAAACTTTTAGAGAAAAAAAAAAAACCCGTCCACTTCAATCCCTACTTGCAAACATGGTTTAATTCCTTGACATTTGTTTGACACTTTTGGTATTAGAAAATCGTACTATACCTTCCAACTAGGAAATAGACCAACAATTTTCCAATCTAGTATATTGCCACTTTCCTCAATTATAGCTAACTTACTATTAATGGCATATTATGTAAAGATTCTACATGGAGGGAGGCCAAAGCATTAAAAAGGGATATCGAGGTTTTGTGTGAATAGTGCATATAGATGATGAATGATTGAATGGTGCATATTGATCAGGGCAAAACTCAAACACGAACACAATATGATAACACAATACTAACTTGACCTGAAGTTAATGAGAGAAATCCGAACACAAACACGAGAAATCCAAACCCAAACATAACTAATATGAATCCGACACGATATTGTCATTTTTTTTAAAACATAGTTATCTTATATTTTACTTGGTTTTTTTTATGTATTTTGAACATAATCCGAAATTGACCCAAATTGAACATAAACACAACGTGATGACCCGAAGCGCCACCTTATTTGTCCAATAAAGTTAAACTAATAAAAAAAATAAAAAATAAAATACTGGAGTTCTTAAACTTAGTATTTGAGTCCTATTGAATACGATCATTTTTCTCGATTTGATAAAAGTATATTTTGTATATGTTTGTAGTTAATCTAAAATGTTGTTGATTCGTATAACAACCATGAACGTTTTATTTATATTAATTAATTAATGAAGTTTCCAAGACAATATTTATCACCGTTTGTAGGCTTTAATTAATAATTATAAAGAACTTATTATTTTCCTTTTGGCATTAATTAGAGTAAATTGTTGGCCTAATTAATTAGTGTGACAAGATTTTAGGCTGTTAGCCTGTTACCGACCACCATATCTGTGACCTGTTGAATATAATGTGATGAAGAGAGGTTTTGGGCCCACAAGAATATGGGCCAATCAAATAAGACTAATAATTCTAGTCTTCACTACATCCAATATTAATCATATCTACTTTAAGGTAAATGTGGGCCCTCATTTTCTTTTTTCATTTTTTGTTTTTTCTCTTTGGGGGTTAAGGAGGGTGACCCCCCCTAATTATGTAGTAAACACTTTACTTTCATTATTTAGGTTTGTAACTTCCACAAACTTCCATTTTCCCTTAAATTTTGAGGTGGTGATTGGTCATTGATTAGGACACAAAAAATTATATAATTTCTTGAACAAACATATATTCATTCTATTTTAAATTATTTATTTTATTTTGATATATTTTTATTAAATTTTTTTGTATATTTAAATCTTGTTTTAATATATATGATGCAATATCATTAATTCTCTACTATTATTATTATTAAGGTAACAATAAAACTATAACGAAAATTTTATATTATAATATTTTCAAAGTTATTATATTTATGATTGATGCTCCAAGAAAGTATTGATACTGGAAGTCAAGGTGGTTGAATCTCACATTTCATATTTCATCCCAAAAGCTAAGGAAGTCATCACGTGGGAATTAGCTAGCTTAGCCTGCAACACTCATACGCAGTTAGAAGGGCATGAAGTTGTCCCTTAAAGGCTCATCTGGCGCTCAAAGCAGTACGTGAAGAAGAATAATTCTAAAACAACAAATGACAATGATTAAGGAGCAAGTCTCTTGTGAGACGGTCTTACGGATCTAAATCCGTGAGACGGACCTCCTAAGGACTCCGTCTTGAGAACATGAACCATGAAAATAAATATAAAAATAATAATGAACCATGAAAAAACAAAAATAAACCCTAAAAACATGAACCATGAAGAATAAACCCGAAAAACAAAAATAAACCCTAAAAAAACTAAAAAACCTAAAAACCCAAATCAATTAAAAATAAACCCAAGAAACAAAATAAACCCTAAAAAAAAAACAAATATAAACCCTAAGAAAAATAAAATCCGAAAAAAAAAACCTTTAAAACTTTGTGTAAGGGCTCGTCTCACGGATCTAAACGTGAGACCGTCTCACGCAAGTTTTTGCCTTATTATTTATGTTATTTTGATAAATTTAATTAAAAATATTTATATATTTAAAATTTGTATTAATATATATGATGCAATATCATTAATTCTTATCTATTATTATTAAGATAACAATAAAACTATAACGAAGATTTATATACAATTTTTTGAAGTAATTATATTTATAATTGATCTTTGAAAGAAAGTGCAAATTACTCCAAGTCAGTCGAGGTGGTTGAGTTGATCAAATTTTATTGTGAAAGCTCAGGAAGTCATCGATCTAGCTTAGCCTCGCAATACTCAAACACGCTTAGATTGGCCATGAAGTTATTAGAGCACTCCTCCGACGCTCAAGTCGGGAGAATAATTCCAAAACAAATGAAGTATTTAAGAGCGATTACTTGAGAATACTTACAAATGATTAAGGAGTGAACATACTACATATTAAATCTATCCATAATTTTATTGTTGTGCTATTTAGTTTAAATGCCATAAAATATATAAATATGACTATAAATATTTGAAATTACGAACGAGACATCACAGTATCTTTTGTGATATCTTATATTTATGTAATATCATCTAAAATATGTATGAGTTCGACAAATAATCTTTTGAGAACTGCATAACATTTATTAAATGCCTATATGAATTAAGATTATATTTTGGGATGAAATATAGAACACACAAAAATGACTCTTGGGGATTAAACAAAATGAAGTGCTCATTTCTATACAACTAATTGAAAATTATTTGTCATATTTGGTTCAAATCCAGCGACATAAGATCCAAATCCTTCGGAAATATATAGAAGATATTATATCTTAATACACGGAACTAGCAAATGTTCAACGAAATTCTTTTATTTGAAAAGTATATATAAGATCACCCAGGAGGGTATTTAAGTGATCTTAAATTTCTTTTTCAATATTTCATAAAATATTTGAGAGTTTATAACTTAGAAAGGTTTATAAATACCTAAAATAAGATATAAAATCTTACACTGTAAAGTTTTTCGTTAAAAGGAAGAAAAAAGGTATTCTAATTAGCCTTATATTTAAAATCATAAGAAATTCTTTTTGTTTTGATCATATCAAATTAAAAATTTATTGTTGTTCATAACTTATAATCTCCATAAGTTTATTTTATTCAAATATTCAAGAACGTAAAATATATATTATAAATTATTTTATCATAACAATTAGGCAAACACCCTATATATAATATATGTGTATTAAAATATTAGATATCAAACACATGCAAATATCATTAATTACTCACCCGAGATGGTCATAATTTTTATTTTTATTTTTTTTGTTAAGTGAAATAAAATATGGATTGTGATTTATGACCAGCTAGGCTCATTTCCCCTGGATGATCCCTAAGTTATAATTATATTATTATTCAAATAGAAATTCATGTTTTTCCTTGCCGACATGTCACAATCACAAATATTTTGAAAATGTGAATGTAATAAATTAAATAAAAACAAGTGCAGATATTTTCCAATGCACAACGATGGAATGCAGCCACGTGTACGGTGTACCTGTTCTTTTTACTCATTATTAATTGAAGATAGCACCCCATCTTTGCCATATTCTTACATATATATATATATATAGGGAGGAGGATGAAGTGAGGCACCACGCTCTGCAGGTGACATGATAATCTCAACCATCCCCACTATTAATCAATGGGTATGATTTAATGGATAAAAATATATTAAAATATTAATTTAATCAATATAAGGATAGTAGGGTAAAATAACATAACAAGTTAGTTACAAAAATGGAATCAAATCTTTTTTCTCTCATACATCTCCCAATTTCTCCAATCTCACGTCTCTCTCTCTCTCTCTCTCTCTCTCTCTCTCTCTCTCTCTCTCTCTCTTATTCCTCCATTAACGCAAATAAAGCGTGAAGAACTCGAAAATTACGGGGAAAAAAACAAGAAAAATCGGTAATATTACGAGAGAAATAAAGAACAGTGAGTTCGAAAACTAAATATGCAACAAAACTCAACTAAATATGCATTATCGGAAAACTATCTATGCAACGTAAAAAAACTAATACGTAGTACAAAGATATCCAACTATGCAAGACGCCATAAACTATGCAACAAAATCAACTAACTATGTATTATCTAGAAACTATCTATGCGTTGTGGAATAACTAAATACGCAGACATTATGTAACATCCCATTTTTATAATTTCCAAAAGCAACATCCCATTTTTATAACTAAATGTGCATTATATTGAACTTATTTATGCAGTGTAATATAACTACATACGCAAAGACGTTATATTCAATTATGTCTTGTTTTTCGTAAAACAGTGCCAACAAAATAACTAAATATGCATTATTTGATGTCTAATTATGCAAAGAGAAGAACTCTAACTATCTTTGTAAAATAAAAATATTTGGAAAGAAAACGGGTTCCTTAAAATCCGCCACAAAATCCCTACATTGTCTATTTCACCATAAAACTGGGACCACTAATTTGAATTACAAAATTACAATCTTACCCTTAAAATCGTGAAAATTAGGAAATAATTAAAAAACGAATTAATCACATCCCTTTATTTTTTAAGATCAATGGGTAAGATGAGTCCACACTGCCTCACAGGAGGGTGGTCTCATTTGAACCAAATCTTATATATATATATATATATATATATATATATATATGAAATTATAATTTCTATAGACGAGTATTTGAAATGTTATACGTCCACATTTTTATAATATATTAAGTATATCGATGATAAATAAAATATTTAATTTTTTTATTAAATAATGTCTTTTATTATTGGTCAAAAATTCAATAGATAATATATTAAGTGTGATATTTAAACATCATTAATGAGATTTGACCGAATCAATACTCACACCTCGTCGAAACAGGTAATATCCATGCTGCACGATTTGTATAGTAAACTTAGTGTATAAATAAAGGATAAATGTCTCATTGTATTAAAACAAATGGCACTTGGGTGACGGATTTGCATGCACTGAGTACATTTACGCAAATCATGTCATTCGTGGCACGTGACATGATTTACATGTTGAACTACGTATAATTACGAATACAAAAGTTTGTATGAGATGGTCTCATAGATTATATCAATGAGATGAATTCTATATTTAAATAGAATTTCAACATGAACCCTCATGAAAAAAAAAGTGTTTCTTAGGATCCGCCTCATGAACTCGTCTCATGAAGTTCATGAGACGATATCATATAGTTAAGACCTCCTCAATCTTGAATTCTTTATTTTATTATTAAAATAGTAATTAAAACACTATTTGTATAAAATATTTGTTTTTATCTAGAAGTATAAACTATTTATTAAAATATACATATATATATATAATACCAATCATATATACACAACTTATTTTCATGATACCTAATATAATATATAATAAAAAATTATATTGCTTTAAAAAAATAATATTAAAAAATCTAAATTCGTTACACTAATTTGTATCATGTTTTTCACATTACATTTTGCGTTCGAATTTCGTCCTCATAATTGTAGTTGGTCAGTGGATTCTTTAATTTCCTCATGACTCATGAGCTTCAATATATTGTGTCTACCTGCGTAATAAATGACAGTATGTTTTGGTAGTACAATTTTTGTGTTGATAATATCGTACTTCTTTACCTTATTTTTGTTTATCGAATTTTAGTGGTGTTTATTTCACTTTATATAAATACTATCTTATATTTAATTTTTTTGATAGTTTTTTTCTTATTTACTAAAAGTGCATATCTTAATTCACTTAATTTTATTATTCTTTTTTTGACAAATGCATTAAATAAATACTCAAAAATCAAAATAAAGTCGATACATTTTCAAAATCGTTTTTCCCTCCCTTCGTTTTCATGTTGTTAAGACTTGAGAGCGCAATCGATTTTATTTTTTAGTACAATCCTGAGAGGGTTGAGAAATTCTGAGAGGATGAGTCTAGCAGTAATCAAACCCATTGAAAACCTAGAAAATTGAGCATTGAACCACTTGTGCCTCGATGCGTCCTGAGAGGGTTGAGAAATTCTGAGAGGGCGAGTCTAGCAGGAATCGAACCCAGTGAAAAGCTAGAAAATTGAGCATTAAATCACTTGTGGCTCGATGCATCAGTTAATTACATTAAACTAAATAAGGTAATTAATATATACTTTTCATACATAAGTGATTAATATAATCTTGCTAATGACTTTGACTTGAGTTTTAATGGTCCAAAAAACATGTCTCACAAGCTATGCCACTTGTACTCCTCACCACCTTTGGATTATTTTTTAACTCAAATTAACATCATAATCTCAATAAAATAAAAGATTAAAAATATATTTAGACCATAAATATCTTCTGATCTTTTCCAATTAATAACAAGAAAATTGTCATATCCTCTCAACCAACGCCACGTATTCCAGCACAACCTTCTAATAACCTAATCTTGTCGATTATTTTTATTATCGAAGTCTTTTTCTTCAATCAAATAATTTAATTTAATTTAATTCTAAAACTTGCCAATTATAGTGCCTCGAAGATACCCAACCACAAATTCTTTTTTTTTTTTTGTAACATGTTTGATTAAGAAGCCTTTAGACCATGGCAGAGTCAATTATTAAAAAAAAGGAAGATAATATAAAGAAATTATCATACTCAAACAATTGTTAACAATGATGATAATGGAGTTCTTTAATAATTAATGATGCCTCTCATGCATAATAATATTAACTATTTTCTAAGATATTCTTATTTTTAACCATTTTTTAATACTATATAGTCTCCATTCTCCAAAAAAGGTGTCACAGTAACTTCTTCCTTTCTAATCACATCATTTTCAATTAATTAATAATTACTCTTTGTTGGACCAAAAAGAAATTGAAATGGTAAATTGTTAAAACCTCTATTTGCGAAAACCATAACCATTTTAAACATGAATTATAACTAAGGATATATCATTAAAGGGGAAAATTATATAGAATCCAATGGTAATTCGATTAATGACAAGAGTAATACAAGTTTTATTATATTGTATTTTTATAAATAATTAATAAATTTATATTATTTTTTACAGTCCAACTCAAAATGCATTTGTATAGATTCATTTTATTTCATCTATTGTTTCATGTCTTATTTCAATAACATTAATAGACGCCATGAGTGCATTCATGACGTCACATCATATTAAACATTCTGCTCGCAGTGATGATATTGGAATATAAAACAAATACCATATGATATTCAAACTTAAAATTTTATTTTTTTCCCCACAATGCCATTTAAACTAGATGTGTCAACCATGTCGTATTTCATATTCCCGCGTGTTATAATACGAGTATTACACGTTTATATGAACTCAAACACGACACATTTAATTATTTTGTATCAAAATATACGGCTTATTTATAAATTGGGCAACCAAACACGACATGAAAATACCTATATAATTTAAAATTTTGACATAAAAAAATTCAAAAAAATAAATAAATAAAAAGAGAACGCTAAAATTACAAATAAAATTCATTAAACTATTAGAAATAATGCACTTAATAATTTATCTAACATCATATACAACTAAAACATCAAAAAATATGAAAATAACATGTCCATGATACAACTAAATGAGTTAAATATGTTAATTTAGTTGACACGCATGTCGACCTAACCCGACTTATTTGTCTCCAGTGTTAGCCGTATCTGCCCCGAATTTGACCCAAACCCGCAAAGAATTGTACCAATACCTGCTAAATTCTTACTACGGGTCACAAATTAAGGCCCCTAATTTAGACAACAATCCAAAAAGAAAAAAAAAACACATATAAGGGCATAATTGACATTTCAATGCCTATGCGTTACCAATACCATTGATAGAAACTACCGTTACATGATGCAACAGTTGATTAGTCCTCTCTCTGTATTTTTTACGCGTACACTTTACATATGTCGGAGTATGCGTCTTTGTTTTCTTCTCCTCTCATCACATTGAAATATCATCCAAACAGAGCACAAACCCATGGATTTTGATGCTTCCACACCCTCACTCTCTCGATATCTCAGCTCAATCCGTCGGAGTCCCGTCATTTTCCGGAAACCCACGTCATCTTTCCGGCCAGTTCTTGGTTTCCCGGCCCGGTGACACACACCCCACTTTTCCCAAAACCCCCGACATTTAAAAATCAAGGTGTTATTTCATTTGGGTTGTCTCTGTAAATTTTTTTGTTTTTGGGTTTTGTGGGTTTTGTATTTTGGGTCAGAATTTCCAGTTAAAATTGTTTTTTTTGAATTTTATTTTTGTTTTAAATGAGATTAGCCATATAAAATTGATTATGATTAGTTTCTGGGAATCTTGTTGTGAAAAAAGGTACAAGCTTTTTAATTAATTTCTTTGATTGTCCTGTTTGGTTAACAAAATTAATTTAGAATATTCCAGGCTTGATATTGTTTTGGATGTTTGGATGTCTGTTAGTTTGATCATTCTCTGACATTTTTCTGAATCATCACATTAACATACTTGTAATATTATTGGAATTCCATGTAAGATTTCAAGATTCTCTTAACTTTTTTAGCCCATTCTAGATTCATCTTTTATGTGTACTATTTGTCTTTAAATTTTACCTTTCTGAGTCAGATCACATCTTTTATTAGCTTAAATTTATCCCATTCTGTAAAAAGCTTCTTCATGTGACATGTACCTTTCTCAGCTTAGTTAAATTGGGTATAAATTTGAGTATTTTTTTTACAAGTTGGGAGTATTGGTCTGACGGGAGGGGATAAATTTCAAAGAAACTGAAAGATAACGGGTGAACAATACCACTTGAGTTACAAGTTCGTAGTCGGGTATAATTTGAGTATTTATGCATATATACTTTTACTTGTGTAGGCTATAATCTTGTTGTGAGCTATGGGGCATTTATCTTCGATGTTCAATGGGCTAGCGAGATCGTTTTCGATAAAGAGGGCGAAAAATTTGAAGAACAATTGTGAGAATTGTGATGGAAAAGAGGCTGTTGAAGCTATGGCGAAAAACGCGAAGAAAAATGACTTGATATTGAGGAGTTCGGGGATTGTTAACGTCGACGGGTCGAATAATTTGGCCTCTGTTTTCTCGAAGAGAGGAGAGAAAGGTGTGAATCAAGATTGTTGCATTGTTTGGGAGGTATGTTCAATTCAGACATCATATGTATGTATAAAGTTTGGATCTTTTGGGACAGATCTATGATGTATTTGTATATCAAAATGTGGCTTTCAGTTTGTGAGAGATATGCTCTGTTTTCATGTATTATAAGTTGGGTTAATTACAAAAATTTCCCTTGAAGTTCAGTGGAATTATAAAAAAAAAACAGTTATCTTTCAAAATTATAAATACTCTCTCCATGTTTGTAACTATTTTACAAATTACAGTTCTGGAGGGGGTATTTGTTAAGTAAATACAAATCTCAACGGGGTGTTTGTATGTCCTTAAGGGGTGTTTGTAATTTTGAAAGATAACTGGATTTTTTTTTTTTTTTTTGTAATTAGTCTAAACTTCAGGGTAGTTTTTGTAATTTATTCTTGTAAGGTTTGGTTTCTGAATTTTTTGGACTGAGTTTGTACTTCTACTCGTTCCAATTCTTTGACTGAAGTTGCAATGAAATTGTGGCTTTTGAATAATTACAAAACTACCCCTCAGGTTTGAGGTAATTACAAAAAAACCCAGAGTTTCAAAATTACAAAACCAAAAAAACCCATCAGGTTTGATTCTGCCTAAAATGTAAGCGGATAAATGTAATACTTTTACAAATGTAAAAGAAATGTTTCAAATGTTTTTGCTTATGAAGGGTTAAAGTGTTATATAAAATTAAATCTCAAGGGGATTTTTGTAATTTTCAAAAATATCTGTTTTTTTTTGTAATTACCCCAAACCTCAGGGGTAGTTTTTGTAATTATCCCTTTCTTCTTTGATTGATGTGCTCTTTCATTTTGTGGTTTTAGGAATTTGGATGCCAAGAAGACATGATATTCTGTGGGATATTTGACGGGCACGGACCGTGGGGACATTTCGTGGCGAAGAGTGTTAGAGAGTCGATGCCGTCATCTCTACTCTGCAATTGGCAAGAAACACTTGCTGAAGCTTCAGTTGATCCTGATTTTGATTTGGAATCAGATAAAAAGCATCACAGGTTCAATATATGGAAACATTCATACTTGAAAACATGTGCTGCCGTAGATCAGGAGCTGGAGCAGCACCGTAAAATCGACGCATTTTACAGCGGAACTACGGCCTTGACAATTGTTAGGCAGGTAAATAAGGTTTCTTACTTTCATCATCGGGATGATTATAAAAAAACCGAGAGATGTTTCAAAATTACAAAAAAGCCCCTTTCAAATTTGATTCTGTCTTAAATTTAATATAAATATCGGGGTATTTGAAATGTTTTCTTTTTTCACATGAAAGGAAAATTGAGTCTTTTGCAATTGGGATAATTACATAAAACCCCAGAGGTTTGGGGTAATTACAAAAAAACCCTTACAATTTGATTATGCTTACATCTTCCCCCTTCATAAGCAAAAAATATTTCAATATTCGTAGAAATATTACAGTTAACCCCCTTAAATTTAAGACAAAATTAAACCAGAGGGGGGCTTTTTGTAATTTTGAAATATTTCTGGATTTTTTTGTAATTAGCCCAAACCTTGGGGGTGTTTCTATTAAATTACCCAAAATTACATAAAGGCCCTTCATATTTGATTATGTCTTAAACGTTTAAGGGGGTAACTATAGGGATAATTACTAAAGATTCCCTAAGGTTCGGACTATTACAAAAAAACCCAGAGATTTTTGAAAATTGCAAAAAACCCCTTGAGGTTTGATTTTGTCTTACATTTTTCCCTTCACCAGCAAAACACATTTCAAAACCTCCCTGACATTTATAAAAATATTACAGTTACCCCCTTAAATTTAAGAAAGAATCATGCTTGAAGGGTTTTCTTGTAACTTTGAAACATGTCCGGGTTTTTCTGTAATTAGCCCAAACCACAGGGATGTTTTTGTAATTATCCCTTCTATAAATATGGAAAAGGGGAAGATGAGTCTTTTGCAATTTCAAAAACCTTTGGTTAGTTTCTTTTGCAATTACCCCTTTTATCATATGGAATCATGAATCTAGCAATTAATTTCCACTTGTTGTAGTGTGGACCCTTTAAAAGATATTCAATATCTTTTGTTAGAGTTTATAGGTTTGGTGAAACTTGCTCCTAATGATAGGTTATTTAGGATTCATTTATTTTGCATATGGATTGCTAGTTCTTTAGATACCACTTGATTGTTTACATAAAAGTATTTGACTTTTAAAGGGCATGCCTTGAAATTATTCTTTGTGGATTTCATTTGTGGGTCAGTAAGACATTTTTCCTAGATTGTATTTTAAGGTTGAGATAGGTTACTCAGAACCCACTAACTCCTATTCCACACCCACCTTCATCCACTAGCACAAAAAGAAAAGATTATCTATAGGGATAGTTATAAAAAAAACCCGAGGTTTGGGCTAATTACGGGAAAACCCAGAGATGTTTCAAAATTACAAAAAGCTCTTAAAGTTTGATTAGGTCTTAAATTTAAGTGGGTATGTGTAATATTTTGTAAGTATGGGGGAGGTTTTGAAATATTTTTTTGCTTATGAATGGGGAAAATTTGAGACGGAATCAAACGTCAATGGGTTTTTTGCAATTTTCAAATTTCTGTGTTTTCTGTAATTAGCTCGAACCTGGGGGGGGTGTAATTATCCCTTATCTATATGATATATTATGTTTGCTTATACTTGTACATGTTGGTTGTGAATGAAATGGTACTTATTCAAAATATTAGAGTTAATTACCAAAAAAACCCAGAGATTTTTTAAAATTGCAAAAACCCGCTTGAGCTTTGACTTTGTCTTCATAAACAAAAAAAAAAAAAAAGAAAAAATCGAAAAACCCCCTGATACTTCTACAAAATATTACGGTTACCCCCTTAAATTTAAGACAGAATGATAGGACTTTTTGTAATTTTGAAACATCTCCGTTTTTTTTTTTGTGATTAGCCCAAACCTCAGGGGGGTTTTGTTAATTACCCCTTGAAAAATATTATGTTCTTATTTAGCCTTTCTAAAAATTTTGGAAACTATTACGGACATTCCAGCGCTTCACATTTGAAGCCTATTTTGTGTTCTCTGTTTTTAAATGTCAGAATTTAACTAGGAAATCTACTACAATTATATGAGCCACACAATAAACACCAGACAAGTCAAAATACATGTGCATTCAAGGTGGTGAAAGGTCTTTGTTTTTGTGAGGTGGTCCTAAAAATAATGGTTGATTCACCATAAATTTGTTGTGTGTCATTTGAAGGGGACCATCTTTGTTAGAATGCTTATCTTTTGTCAATTTATTCCCAATCACATGTGTCATTTTTTTTTCATTCAACCGTTTTTTCAAGAATGCTCTAGAACTAACTTTACGTATAGATTCTTGGTGTTAGAATACGTTCATCCTTTTCTCGACTCGAACATGATGTAGTTTAAGAAACCCAATTTGTTAAAGTGAATTTAAGGGATAATTACAAAAACACCCTTAAGGTTTGGGCTAATTAAAAAACCCAGAATTCTTTGAAAATTACAAAAAAACCCTTGAGGTTTTGATTTCGTCTTACATTTTTCCCGATTTTCGAAAACATTTCAAAAAAACCCCTCAATTTTGCAAAAATATTGCAGTTACTCATCTTCAATTTAAGACAAAACGAAACCTGAAGGTTTTTTTTTGTAATTTTGAAACACGTCTGGTTTTTTTTTGTAATTAACCCAAACCTCAGGGGTGTTTTTGTAATTAATTTTAAATAAAACTTGAACAGGTGGTAACATTTTGGAAGTTTGTCTTCTTTTACCAATCTGCAATTTCTCACTATTTGTGGATAGAATAATAATCTTTTCTTTCCGTGGATATTTTCTCATATCATGAAAGTCATGCAATAGCATTAATATCAGCTTTCTTCGATTTTCTCCCGAATTTTCGTCCAGGGTGATATCGTTTTCTTAGCAAATGTCGGAGACTCGCGTGCTGTACTGGGCACCACTGCCGACAACGGAAATTTGGTAGCGGTCCAGCTCACCATGGACTTCAAGCCCAATCTGCCTCGTTAGTCTCTCTCCCTCTCTGCTTCTTTGCATGTACATCTATAGGATTTTTTTTGGGATAATTATAAAAGTTACCCCTTAGGTTTGGGGTAATTGCAAAAAAACCCAGAAAAGTTTCAAAATTAAAAAAAAAAAGACCTGAGGTTTGATTCGGCCTTAAATATAAGGTGATAACTGTAATATTTTTACAAATATAAAAGGGGGTGTTTGAAATGTTTTTACTTCTGAAATGGATAAATTGTAATACAAAATCATTTTTCAAGGGGATTTTTGTAATTTTAAAAAATCTCTGGGCTTTTTTTGTAATTACTTTGAACCTCAGGGTAGTTTTGTAATTATTCCTTTTTTCGCTTATATATTTATATTTATTTTTGTTTCTGTGTCTGTATCACCTTCCCAGTCTGTTATATCGAATAATCATTAGACTTTGGTACAATATATGTCTACAGAGGAGGCCGAGCGGATATCTCAATGCCAAGGCCGAGTTTATTGTCTGGATGATGAGCCTGGGGTTCATAGAGTGTGGTTGCCACACGACGACTCTCCTGGACTAGCAATGTCCAGAGCTTTTGGGGACTACTGTGTAAAGGATTTCGGACTTATTTCCGTGCCTGAAGTGACTCAGAGACATATTACGAGTAACGACCAATTCCTTGTGCTGGCAACAGATGGGGTACGTATTCTGTTCTCGACTTTAAATCTTGCCAAATAGTCCCGCTGTTAAAAACGCTAATCGGAAATCATTTTGATTAGTTGAAGTATATACAGTATCTATATGTATATTTAGGGATAATTACATAAAAACCCCGAGGTTTGGGATAATTACAAAAAAACTCCAGAGGTTTTTGAAAATTAGAAAAAACCCCTTAAAATATGATTCTGTCTTACATTTCCCCCTTTATAAAGCAAAAAACATTTCAAAAACCCACTTGATATTTATAGAAATATTACAATTACCCCCCTTAAATTTAGTATAATCAAACTTGAGGGTTTTTTTGTAATTTGAGAATATTTCTCAATTTTTGTGTAATTAGCCCAAAACTCGGGGGAGGGGGGTTGGGGGTTGTTGTTGTTGTAATTATCCCTATACAAACAATGAGGTTTGGGCTAATTACAAAAATACACAGTGATATTTCAAAATTACAAACAGCCCCTTTAGGTTTGATTCTGTCTATAATTGAAGGGGGTAGTTGTAATATTTCTATAAATATTCAGGGGTATTTGAAATATTTTTTGTGCTTATGAAGGGATAAAATGTAAGACATAATCAAACCTCAAGGGTATTTTTGTAATTTTCAAAAACCTCTATGTGTTTTTGGCATTATCCCGAACCTGAGGCTTCTTTTTCCCTTAATTATCCATATATATGTTTAAGCAAACATTTTGATTTGAGCATTAGAGTAAAATTTTCTGGTTGTGTGTAAGGTTTGGGATGTTATATCTAATCAAGAAGCAGTACAAATTATATCGACGGCTTCGGACCGGGCGAAATCGGCTAAGCGTCTGGTCGAGTGCGCTGCTCGTGCCTGGAAAAGGAAGAGAAAGGGAATAGCTATGGATGATATATCAGCAATTGTACTCTTTTTTCACTCTTCTTCTTCATTTGAACAAATTCAACCTGTAGTACCTCCTGCATTATAGTAAAGACACTGTTTTCGAGTTCTGAATGAAAAATGCTTCTTATCAACTGTTTTTATCCTTTCTTTCTGTTTCTGTTTGTGTGTGTTTTCTTATAACTATTCCAGAAAATCTACTTCTTCAAGTGTTGTAGCTCCTGCTCCCCCGGGATGAGTTTAGATGACTAGGATTAGGACTGTCTGATTAACTGATTTTTTTTTTTGTTAACCGTTAACCGAATCATCGGTTAATTCGGTCGGTAGCCGAAATGTTTTGGTTTGGTGAATGGTTAAAGGTTTTGAAAAAATTCAGTTATCGGTTAATTCGGTTTGAAAATTCAAAATTAACCGAAATAATATATTAACCATATATTAATATATTATACTTTTTTGAAAGATATATATTTATAGCGTATATTTATTTATTTACAGCATAGATTATATATAACATATATTTTTATTTTTAAGAAATTTCGGTTAATTTGGTTAACCGGCCAAATTAACCGAAATACTACTCGGTTCGGTTAATTCGGCAACTATAATTTTGGTTTGGTTAATGGTTTTACGAATTAGCAAATTCGGATAATTCAGTGTTCAATATTTCAGTTAATGGTTAAAACCGGATTAACCAAAGAAATAGCCCTAATTAGGATTATGCTACTGTTTTTGGATTCTGTTTGATTATACTCTATTGTGTATGGTTCGTTGTTTATTTATTGTGTTTATTGTGTTTGGTATACAAGTTATGTTGTTATACACGTATTAATAAATAATAACAAGTTTAAAGTACCGTAAGTAAAAAATAAAAGAAGTATTTTGAAAAATAGGATATTAGCGAGGGGAAAATTGCAAAATTTGTCCTATAACTATAAGCAATTTGCAATTTCGATCCTGTAACTATTGATTTTGCAAAATTAGTCCTGTAAGTTTGAAGGTTTTTGCAAAATTGGTCTTATATGTTTTATACCGATGCAATTTCGGTCCTGTGAGTTTCAAGTTGTTGCAAAATTGGTCCCTGGGGTTATTTCATATTTTTAAAATACCAAGAATACCCTTATGCACATAATTGACTTATTTGACTAAGTGTTTTGCCTAAAATGATATCGTCTCGTGATTTATTAAGAATTTTAAGTTATAATTATTATTTTATATAATTAACAATTGGTGAGGAGAATTTTCTCCGATAAAATGGATCTGGACGAGTGTTCAAGATGTATACCTACAGGAGATATCGTCAAATTTTGACGATGTATGCACAAGAACACCAGGACAAGATAACATCATTGGAATAATCAATATGTTGAAAAAGAACTCGCAGGAGCCGATAGAGAAACTTTGAGACAATGCGAAAAACAAGTTGTATATTATCCGGGTATCACTTCCGCCCGCGAGCACCCGCTCACTCCGCCTAGAATTTTTAGTTGTATAATATATTTAAATATATATTTTGCATATATAATATATATTATAATATAATTTTATGTATTCTTATATTATTTATAAATTGATAATAATAAATTTTGTAAATAATATTTTATAAATATATATTTTTCTTTTTTTAATTTAATTTAATTTAATTTAAAACGTGGCAAAACGGGTTGACCTGTCTCGCCCGTTCTAGACACGTGGTGGGTTTGGATCCTAGCCAACCCGTCCCGCCTCGCTCCATTGTCATCATTATAAAATTGCTAAATTTAGAAAGATAAAGGACCAAAAATGCTATTTAGCTAGGAGGGCAAAATTGTCCAGGACCAAAACTGCAACTTTTAAAGATAAAGGACTAACATTCCAACTACCCCAAAATTATAGGACTATAATTGCAATTTACCCTATTAGCGAGACTCGCTAATAATACAAATAACTTAATAGCAATGACAACATATCTGCGACGACCTGCATAACCCCCTCTAATGTCTAATCCTACTCCCACCAGTGGGATGACAGCCAAGGAAGTGATCACAAATAGGGTATTAATGATTCGAGTAGAGTCGAATATGACATTGCTCAAACTTGTTTGAATGTTTATCGAGCTTCAAATTTTGTGTTTGAGCTTGGTTTGATTATTAATCTAATCGAGCTTGAACGAGCTTTAGTCGAGCCGAACACGAATCGAACTCGAGTAGTTTGATATTTTTACAAATATTATGTTATTTTTTTACTAATCGAGTCGAGCTTTACATTCTATCCAACTAAAGACTATATTCAAGTTTGGTTCGTTATGCTAATGAATCGAGTTCAAACAAGTTTCTAATGATCGATCTCGAGTTGAGTATCGCATAACTTGGTTTGGTTTTCACCCCTAATCACAAAGGTTTGGATGGGAGAGGGAATGAAGATTCTTACAATTTTTAAAATTTCTAAATTTGGAGGTGATCAAAACTTGCTGTCCCATCACATCATTAAATTATTGTTTCTCCAAATATTATACATGTCTCAAGTGGTAACATTTCAAGCTAGTAGTATGTTTAATGAAGGATATAATTGGTATTTCCAGAGAAAATTAGCAATGCTAATTTTTTTTTTATAATTTGGAATTTATTTTGTTTCCCTCTTCTTGCTAGTATAACTTTACCTCCTATATTATTAACGGTTCAACTGCACTCCTTTTGTACTCACTTTATTCTATATACAACAACAACAACAACAAACTAAGCCTTAATCCCACTACGTGGGGTCGGCTATATGGATCATATCGCGCCATCGTTTACGGTCATAAGCCAAATTTTCATTTATTTCTAGGTATAACATGTCATCACTTTATTCTATATACTTTTAATAAATTGTATGGCATCAAATAATTCTAGCAGTGGGAATCCTATATTCCAACTTGATAATTAGATAAATATAAGAGCACGTCTCTGGTAAGACGGTCGCATGGTACAACGGATTGCACTTTTAGTGTAAAAACTGATACTTTGTCTGAATAGATTAACTTTAGTGTAATCAGACAAGATATCATTTTTTACACTTAAAGTATCACCCGTCATACCGTGCGACCGTCTTACACAAGTTTTTGCCTAAATATAAACTTGGCTATACGCATGTACTTGCATGCATGTAGTTGAATACAAGATCCTAATTGAGTTTTTAGGGGATACAAAAGCAAGCAAGCAATAACACTTAATTCAAGTAGAGAACATTAAAATAGAGATCATTAAAGAGGCATGGAGGATAACCTCTGAGATGAAAATAATCTAACTGATTGACTAACCAAAACTTACAAAGTTTAAAAATTGAAATTTAGTTTAACAATGACAAAATAAATATCTCCTCTAATGACCAAATATGGTCTGTTTATTCTGCATGGAACAATCATATTATTCATTTACACATCTACGAATAAATACTTCCTAGTCTTTAATCAATTGAAAAAAAAAAACTATCTTAATTTGTATATATTCAGTGAAACACCTGCGGGGATGCATAAAACTCACCCTCAATAAACATTGGTCTGAGATCATCTTCTTGGCTCATGAACTCCAATGGAAAGCAAACAAGATGTCCTCTTACTGATTTTAGTTTTGTCATTGGGTCCATAGCTATGACTTCCCCATCCCGATGAAATTCAAGTTTTTCGGGAGCCACTCCTAAGTCGATAGTCGTGTGCTTAAGTTTCTGTTTCCAATGGCTCATACTTTGTCTAAGTGCAGATCTGAAATTAATGGTAATGATCGACAATGATAGTTACGAAAAGTAAAGACGCAGGAATGATACGGAAATAAGAATATATATGGCTAGCTAGTAAGGTACCTGGAGTTGATGGTGTCATTGGGGATGCAAGAGAATGCATCTTGATAGATCTTCGTATTTGCCTGTCAACGGAAAATCAAGGAAAAACTGAGCGAAAATGAACGCGAATTTAATGTTTCGGCTCCAAAATATTTGCAATGAGGTAACCACTACAGAATTTTAGCAACATGTTTGTTACCTTGGCAATGTCTAACCACAAATCTTTATATGTAGTGTCAGCTATGGGGTCTTTAATTTGAGCAACCTGAAATTGGGAGAAAAATTTAGATCCTACAATATATTTGCAGATATATATTCTTTGGCGAAGATATTGAAAGATGTCCAACCAAGACACAACAAGAAGTCATACAAAATTAAAATTTTAACTCTTTTAAGGAAATCAAATGTCAACTTGATTGTCTTACAGGGTGTTTGGCTAATAAGCTTATTTAAAAGATCTTATAAGTTCATACATCTTATAAGTCGTATTTAGAACTTATAAGATGTTAGATCTTATTTAAAGAATAAGTTCTTGAAGTGTTTGGATAAAATAAGATGGTGTAGCTTTTACGATGTTAGTAATGTCAATTTTGTAATTAAAATAGTAAAAAAAAAGAGGTTGTTGAAATAAAATCTTATTTTGAAAAAAAATTGGGGTTCCCCTACTTTTTTAAAAACCACTTATAAGCTCCTGACATCTTTATTTAGGAGCTTATAAGATCTTTTTCTAAAAAAATTACCAAACAAATTTAAACAGATTATAAGCTCTTCAAAACATCTTATAATGAGCTAAACGCCCTCTTAGTCCGGCATCTTTATTCACATGACTATGCTTACCTCTTTAGCATTTAGACCAAGATGCTCTGCCCACAAAGAAAGTCTAAGACTATAAGAAAATTTTCCAGCCTTCCATGGTTTCCCATTCATGGATGAATCAATAAACTCTTTATCTTCTATCAGGACAGCAATCTGGGTAACATACATCAAAACACAATGTTATCTACTTTCCTAGAGTAGAAAAGATAAATAAAATAATTTAAGAAATTATCTTCGAATAGATGCTAGGAAAAATAAGATAAATAAATAGATACAACCATCAGCCAATATCGAGAGTTGAAAACATGAACACGCAAAACAAAATTGAATTTACATAAGAATTTGCTTAATACCAACCAATTACATATGTAAATGCATGTGTATATGTAAATAGTATGTGCATGTTAGTATTAATGTGAGCGCATATGCGTGTGTGCACACCGAGCTTACATTTTCCAAAAAGAATTTCATCTTCAAGGACGTCATTGAGAAATTTAGTTGGCTAGGCATTTCAGTTGAAATATGCGAAAGCAAAACATAAATACTAGTGGAATTCGCATAGCCTATGGTTCCCTAAAACATTATAGTTTTAAGGCTGCAAGAAAAGTGTTATACACCTCAACCTATTGTCACCGAATGTTTAAGTTATGTATCTAAGAATGGTCCATAAATCTTCAAACCAATGGCGGAAAATACTCACTTCTGAGTCTCTTGACCCCAGCAAACTGCGATCGTTTATGTTGGATGATCCAATCAAAGCACAACGATCATCTACTATCATCACTTTACTATGAACATAAACCTGTAAAGAAAAAGGTGGCTCAGAGTATATTAATCAAGAAGAGTGACATGATTAAACGTGTCCATCTCAAAACTGATTCGAAACGAAGCGAGAAACTGCTAGGTTCATATAGTGGCTTGGAAAGTCATTATATTGATGAGGGAAAGACTAACAGACAGAAAAATCATTTAGAAAGTCCACGAAAGATAGAAAATAAATGTATTTACAAACATGCTACCAAAGACAGGCCATCAAACATACTATTCAGCTCGAAGAATGTTAGTCAACTTTCAATGGAATAGGAGCATGGAGTAACTGGCTAAAAAAGACTTTCAGAATTTGCCAGTGGCAACAAAAGGTATAAAGTGGATTTAATATGAAGTTATGGACAAAGCATACCTGACTCGTAACCAAAGGACCACCATCAAAGAGTCTGCCGTAATTTCTTAAACCAAAGAAAGATATGAAATCATGTGCCACAGAACCCAACTTTGAGCAAAGTTTTTGCAATATCGAACTTTCTCCTCTGCAAATAGTACGATATTGCCAATGCATTATGGCTCTAACAGTAGCTGCCCCAATGTCATCCACGCCCCCCTGTTTACTAAAAAGTTAGTAAAGAAACATGAAAAAGCAGGTAAAACTTTAAAGTTTTCGTTTAGCAGGAAACTGCAACCTGAAACCCAGGTAAGAGTGGGATGACAATTATGACTCTGAAGCACCTTTTCTCCTTATGTGCCTTCATTATGCGGTTATATAGAGATTCGAGCACCCGATTCTGTATGACTTCATCTTCTGAAAGGCCCGATATGAAAAATTGATTCTGGAAGTAGGTGGTGGATAAGGAATAAGATTGATAAATCTCTTTTTGCAGAATCACAAGTTAATACTAAAGATGAAGGGTGTAAGGGCAGAAGATTTGTAAGTACCTAAACTAGTCAAAAAGGTGCAGAAAAAAGATAAAAGACATCTAGATGTTCTAATATATATTTTATAAAACAATAGGGTTCAATTGCTTGTTATATCAACATACTAAGCTCCTCTAAATCGGGGATACCAGTTCACATTTCATATAAATTTAAAATTAAATCAAAAAGTAGATTAATAAGCCCTGCAAAATTCTGGTTAAAAAAGCACATGTGTGAGATATAATATTTTTAGACGCTGATAAAAGCAGAATGATATATCAAGTTTTTGCAGAAGAAAATGAATCCTAGAAGGTGATTATTGAGCATGGAATGACTCAGCTTCATGAAGTGGTATTTCTTTCAAGGCATCTGGTAATAAAAGCATAACTTCGTTTTGTAACAGAAAAGTAAATCAAACCCTCCTGTAACACGGAATAAAGATTGGAATCTAGCCCACATCTTGTCTCATCTGAGAGAAAGGATTACTATTCTGCAAATTATCTAGGTACTAGAATTCCAAGAGAAAAAAACATTTTGAAGTAAAATGGTCATAGCAAGTCCTAGCCTCAATATTCTTGAAATCTTAAGTTAGTGGAATATTAAATTGCTGAATTACATGACATGAGGTTGATCATGTTAATCTAAGAAATCTCTATTCTCTCATTTGTAAAATGAGCAACAGGACAGCAGTGAGAGAATTGCTTTCTACTAAATTTTCACCATCTTTCTAAGTACAATTTTCTCACCGATGCTATTTTCAAAGTTTACACAATAGGAGATTGTTGTCAATCATAGGAACTTAAGACACATTAGATGTATATAAATATTACCTCAATGTAAATGAAGTACTCTGCTTCCTCAATGAGAGTGCAATAAGCTCTATGAATGCTGTCTTCAGTTTGGCTCGTCCCAGCAGACCACAGGCTGACACTTCTGACAACCTATATCAGTAAACATACTAAGAACATAATAGAGTGTACATAGTGATGTCAAAGCTGAATCATACTTATATATTTGCAAATAATTATCCTTAAATATAAAAGGAAATAAATAGATAATTTATTGTATTTGGGTGCACACGAAACACCTAATGTCACACACACATACGCACATGGGGAGAGACTAATTCAGCTAACTTAACTATAGATTCATTTACTATATTAATACATAAACCAATCATCAAAAATGAAATTTGTTACATTACCTTGTTTAGATGACTTGTCTAATCGAAACACTTTATAAAATTAAAATGCTGTTATCAGGTTTTCAATTATTATATTCTCAATTCAAATGAATTTGCCTGAAAAATAAATGGGGTCAGAACGGCTTTGCCAAAAAATGTGTATGAACTTACAAAGTTAAATGTCCTCTAAGATTAATTTTTGATTTTATATTCAAGTGCAACATTTTTTATGCATGAACCAACCTGGATATTACTAACATTGTCACATAAACTCTGACTATATCATGAGCAAAATTCACAACTTTTCATGACCAGAGAGACATCACTACAGCTCAACCATGAAAGTGGAGGACATCAGGAGTTACATAAAATATTTTAATAACTCTAAATAATTATAGCTAACCTGGCAGTGGCATAAACTACGAGGACCGACTTCTGTTACTTCATCATCTGATATAACCTGGAAAGTTTGCTCTTGTGATTCCCACCAATAATCTTCAACTTGCAAATCAGACTCTGAGGCTGCTTCCACTAGTGTTGCACTTTGGAGATTTGCAGTATCATGATTATCAAAGAAATTATTTCCAGTGTCTTGGTTGGAATCGTGATAGTATTCACTTGAGTTCAAGCCATTTGGTTTGTTTTCCATAATAGAAGAGTCTGGACCATTTGCTTCATGAGGCAAAAGAAGTGGGATGTCGTCAGGTGGTGTTTGCGGTGAAAAAGAATCCTTCCAACTGATCTCATCAGGATTTACTTCAGAGATCTTCTTCTCAATGTCTATATCCCTGCTTCTTCCCATGTAATGTGGTAAAACCATGTGATGCTGAGGCATAAGTAATGGTATTTTCTGTTCATTTGGTGCTTTGCTTCTCTGGATTGATGGTGGAAATATGTTAGCGATTGAAACTTGTTCAGAATCCATGAAGAAGTACAAAGGCAAACCTTTGCATGATTCCAACGCTGAACAAAATGTCTGGCAATATCCCTGCAAGGGGGTCCCCAAACGGCACAATGAACATCATGCCATGGCATCCGAGGATATTTCTCTCGATCCAGTTCATCTTTCAGGGCATCTTCCCAAGAATTTGGTTCTGATTCTCTGCATAATCCATGGGAAAAAGCAAATATATCAAATTCCGTTGGACTGGTCAACATGTAAAACAAGGTGCAATCAAATAGATAGCATTCAGTTCTGTTATTTATTTGTATCCATGAGATACCGCATGATTTTCAGTGTTTATAATGGTATATGGTGAGGTTTTGGAAGCAATTTGAAGGAAAGGATTACACATGTACCTAGCAACGAGTACTAACTGAATTATAGATTTATTTAATTTTTTTATTTTATAATATTTATATAAAAGATATTTACAGTTGATACATCCTTTTCCTCATTTTACATCCAAACATTAAAGTGACAGTAAAATTGAAAATAAACAAAGTTTGGGTATAGTTTGTAATAAAATCCACTAATTGATTGAAATCTGGATGGAAGCATTAACATAGAGAATCTTATTTGATTTATACAAACGAAACTCTTTACCAATTCCAAATTCCTATGTACATACAAGTTTCATATTAACAAAATATTGTACCTTGGATTATAGTAGTCTTTTCCAGGCCATTGAAAAGGAGGGAAATCACCTACTTTGTGTTCGATTGTGTCATAACGGCCAAAGCATAAGTCTAGCCCTCCAATAAAGCAAATCTTGTGATCAACAATAACAAGCTTTTCATGGTGCGACCTGCATGCATCAACTGTTACTAATTACTTGAAACAAGATTGAATGAGTTTTTCGAAAAAATGAATATAACTGAAAATTCTTCAATTGATCCTTATGTTGGATTTCTGAAGCAACAACTTACCATAAGTAGATGCCACTTGACAAATGATCAGGATATCTCAGAACTTTGACATTTTCATGAATGTTAAGAAGCTTTCTCTTACTGTATAAGCTGTTAATTTTTAAAGCAAGAGAAACTTCTTTGTAAAGAAGAATGTGTATCTGCATGGTAACAAAGGAATTGAATTCAGAGAACCGGAATCAAATAAATGAGAACTATCTTGAATAAAGCCTCCATTTAAAAGGTATAAACAATAAATTATAGTAACAGAATTCTTCAATGATATTTAGGGTGATAAAAGCCGCCCTTCCTCTCAGTGATCGGGAATTTTAAGACGTGTTGTAATAATATTATGCATCCAAGTCCAGTAATAGAAATGTCTTTGGCACTGTGAGCAATCAACATTACGTCATAGGCCAGTTTTCAAGAAAGTCGAAATGTAGTTGCATGCAGCATCAGTTTCATAAAAATGACTGAAAACTTTGCTCAATTTTTGAATTTTAATTTCAGAGTTCTGATTCCCAAATCATTGCAAAAAACATTTAATTTTCACCGTAAGGATATTTCAATCACCCAGTCTGGTTTATTAATTTGGAAAGAAAGAAACAACAGTAAGCACATACAGGCAGGATTTAGAAGTGAGAGAATAACCTGGAATGTTCATGCATATATACACATTCTTGTTAGCTCCAGAATTATGACAAAAGATATGTGGCAAGGCTACAGACAGCTTAGTCTAGAATTTCACGTTTAACATCGCACTTAAAAGTCAAGGATGAGGAAGACGATACTTTGGAGGAAACCAGCTCATGGATTGACAAAACTGAACACGGACGGGGCTACCCAACAACAAAATACAGCAGGTGGAGGGGTTCCATGCAATCATGAGGGCAAGGTAATCTTTGCTTTTCAGTCATACTATGGCCAGATTTCAAGCTTAGAAGCAGAACTTTAATGCGCTGGACAGAGGATGGAATTCAAAAGAACAGGTTCTACAAATCTATGGGTAGAAGTTGATGCACTGATGTTGATCAAGCTATTAGCACAAGAGCAGGAAATTGGATGTTGCAACATTCAGTGGTGAGAATTCGAAACAGGCTTCAAAAGGAGGGCATCAAATTATCACATACTCATCAAGAAAGCAATCGTGTTGCTGAATTTTTGGCAAAACTTGGATGTTAAGAAAAAAGTGACATGGTTTTTGATAGTGATGCCTTTCCAAGGAGAATTCAAGGGCTGCTGAGAGCTGACCAGTTGGAAATGGCTTCATTCAAATTCATATAGCATTGATTATATTCTTTTATTTAGCTTAGCTAACAATATTTTAGTTAATTTTTTCATGCTAATTTTTTCATGTTGAGTTCTTGCACTATTATTATTGTACTCAAAAAGTTGTACAGCTGTTTTGATGAAAAAAATGTACACTTTGGAGTGTTTTAAAATAAAAATAAAAAGTAATTGTTAAGACAGTCAACAAGATCAGAATGTTTGATAGAACAGAGAGCATTACTAAAACAAAAATCACTCTTACGGTCGTCAGAGATAGGGTTCTGAATAAATTT
>JABTTQ020002940.1:0-50000 GCA_016081115.2 Rehmannia glutinosa
TTACAAAAATTACCCTGAGGTTTAGGGTAATTACAAAAAACCCAGAGAAGTTTCAAGATTACAAATGTAAAGAGGGTATTTGGAATATTTTTGCCTATGAAGGGATAAAGTGTAATATAGAATCAAACCTCTAGGGGAATTTTTGGGGAATTTTGTAATTTTCAAAAATCTCAGGTTTTTTTGTTATTAGCTCAGACCTCGGGAATATTTTTGTAATTATCCCTAAATATTAGGGGGGAAATATTACCTGAATTGTTCAGTATGTGCAATTTTTGCTGCAGTTGAATCTGAATCTTTCTCATTGATCTCATAGAGCTCACTAGGGCTCTCTGGATGAGACAATCCGCCATTTTTATAGCAACAACTATAACCTGATGGGCAAAATAAATAAGAAAAAGAAGTTAAGCAATAGCCAGTTGAGCAACCATAATTCGGGAAAAAAACCATCTTTGAAAGTTACAAATTGATATTCTATTGATATTTGTTTTATTTTACAAAATTGCACGAACAGAGGGGGCCAAGGGCGGAGACAAGAATAAAAATGGGGTGGCGTAGATCTGAAAATGGGTTGGACAGAGATACACAAAATCAAATAAATTATAATTAAAAAAACTTAAATACAAAAGTTGTAGTGTAATTTTTAAAAAAATTGGGTGTGGGGGGGGAAGAGGGGTACGGGCCCAGAGTGGTCCCCTCCCTCCGCCCTTGGATGGGGCATATCTGTTATGTAAACATAAACCTCGAATAGGCATTTCTGACGCTTCATATTTTTAATTTTGAAAGATAACTGGATTTTACTGTAGTTACGCGGCGTAACCTCAAGGATAGTTTTTGTAATTTACGCTAGTGTACATACCTGCACGATTCTCGTAAGCGGACTATCTCTAATGACTTGAAGGCGATAGAACGGCTTTCCAACGACAAGAAAAACGTAACCGTGAGCGTTCGACGGCGGTGATCAGAAACCCCTTCCACCAATTATGGTTGTTCTTATTAGTAGCAACCCAAACAACAATAGTAACTCCAACTGATCCACCAACCACAGAGCTAAGCAATAGCCAGTTGAAGTAGCTAGCAAGGCCCTTAGCTTCCTTTGGGTCCTTTGCATCGAATTGATCGGCCCCGAGCGCTGGAAGCGCGCCTCTAACGCCACCAACGCCGAGCGCCAGCAAGGACAACGACGCGTAGAAGTAGACGGCCACGCCGTTCTCCACGCAACTCGACTTGCCACATGGTTTTGGTAGCAAACTATCACTGTGTGCTTGAATTGTCATCATGGATAGAGCCTAATAAGAGGAAAAAAATAATTGCAAAATTAGTCACGTAACGATCGGATGCTAGCAGTTTTGGTCATATAAATATTTTTAAGTAGCAATTTTGAAACTGTAAAATTTTCACTTTGTGCAGTTTTGATCCCATTAGTTCAAATTTGTTCAATTTTGGTCCTACAACTTCGATTTTGTGCGAATTTAGTCCTAATTAACTGGGTGAATTTTGTTCTCATTATACCTTTGTCGTTTAGTCAAATTACTCAAAATACTTAAACACATATGACAATTAAAAGTTAGGTAAAATTGCAAAATCAGTCATGTAACTCTAGGGTAATACCACTCAAAAAAAAAAAAAAAAAAAAACTCTAGGGTAGTAGCAAAAAGGTCCTGAAAATTAAGTTTTATAAAAAGATTATGTAACTATATAAACATCTCAATTTTGGTCCTGTAAAATGCACGGTTTGTAAAATAGTCCTGTACATGTATGAAAATCTCAATTTTGGTCCTAATGTCATCGGACATTGTGAATTACATATGTAGCTTACGTAATCGAAATCCGATGAAATTAGTACTAAATTTGAGAATTTCATATAACTACAAGACTATTTTGCAAATCGTGTATTTTGCAGGACCAAAATCGAGAGTTTGCTATAATTACATGACTTTTTTGAAAAATGTGATTTTTATAGAACTTTTTTTGCTACCGCGCTATAGTTACAGGACTAATTTTGCATTTTTACCTTAAAAGTTACATGACATAATTGTTATTTTGACTAAAGAGAAAAATCATTAAGCGGTGAAATTGTTATATCAAAACGTTACATGACTAAGACTGTCAGTTTCTAAGAGTTACGGGACTAAAATTGCAAAAGCACATGTTTTGTTATATGAAGAGTATGTAATTATGTATTTTATAGTTGTTGTGTCATGTCAAGTGAAAAAAACATTCCATGGTTGGTTTATGGACTAATTATTATAAAGTTGTTGGAAGGAATATAATTAAGGAGGGGAAAAAAGATGAAAGGAAAAGAAAATTTGTGGACAGATATGTAGACATCAAACAACTTTATGAGCATTTGTGGTAGAGAAAGATAATTGTCTTAATAATTTCTTTGCTTTTAAACCCACATGGCCACATGATACACAAACAACTAGGGATGGACAGGTAAAGGAACTAGCTCGCCCAAGCTACAGATAATTGTAAAGTTTTGTTAATTAGAAAATATATCCTTGAAATTTAATCTAATTACAAAACAACCCACCTATCTTTCAAATTACAAATAGCCCAGTTATATTTGGTCTTGTTTTGCAAATTGCACCCTAGAAAAGGTGCTATCTGTAATACCTTATGTCTAAACTGAGATAGTTTTTACAATTTACACTAAATTTTTGTTCCAAAATAATGTTTCACTTTATATTCGTCACATATAGCATATTACATTGAGCGCATATTATACTAGTTAAATATAGAGTAGGTTTTTTGTGAGACGGTAGCACCGTATGGCAAAAAGGTAGTGTAAACGGTAATACTTTTAGTGTAAAAAGTAATACATTATCTGAACATACTTTTTAAGTTGTTCAGACAATTTAATCAGGGCCGGCCTTAAGAGTAGTCACCGAGGGCGACGACCTAGGGCCCCCCCAATCTTGAGGGGACTCAGTTTTACATAAGTCTTTATATATTTGTACACATATTTTATTAAGCAGTTTTAAAGGGGCCTTAATTTTTTTTTAAAAAAAATACCAAATTTGGCCTTTTGCTCTCAAAATTGTTCTTAAAAAATAATTTAATTTCTAAAATCAAAACAAATGAAATATTTTTTTTCCCTCAGACTATTTCTACACAAAACAATTCTATTAAATTATATACAAATTGTACATAAATAATTATATATTTGTATTTTTTTCTTTTTATAGGACCCTTTTTTTCTTTTGTCTATGGGCCTCCAAAAGTCAGTTCCGACCCTCAATTTAATAATATTTACTCTAAAAGTATTATTTTTACATTTATAAGTACTAATTTTCTCCGTCCTACAACTGTCTCACACAAGTATATTTATGAAAAACACCAATAATTTTTTTATTTCATAACTCAGAATCTTGGTCCTGTCGTCCTAGGAAACAAACATCAAAAAAACAAGAAAAATTACGTAAAAATGCTCGAAAAAGATCGGGATTCATGACTAATTCGACTCACCAAGACTTCGAGCGTGCCGAAAATGAGACAGCAGTTGAATCTGTTGATATAGTTGTCGGAAATGAAGCCACCAACAACAGAGAGCAAATAAGTTGATCCCATGAGGTTTGTGAGTGTGTTTGCCGAAGTAGACAGATCAAAATACATCTTGTAAGAAAAGTAGAGCACCAAGCTCACCATATTTGCAACTAAACCCATGTTCTCCAATCCCGTCAATGCTACAAAACATATTCAAAACATTAAAAACTCGAGCTATCTTTCAAAATTATAAATACCCGTTACAGTATCACAAATAACACTCATTTAATTTTGTATTTACCTGACAAGTACCTCTGGTTGGTTAGGGTGCAATTGTTACATAGAAACAAATGTTAGGGGTATTTGTCATTTTGAAAGATAACTGGTTAATTTGTTTTCGTAATTAAGCTAAATCTTAGGAGTAGTTTTTACCCCTTAAAGCTTTACAAACACCCGTTAATTTTGTATTTACCTAACAAATACTCGTGATAGAATGTGTTTTGTTACATACAAACAAATGTCGGGGTATTTGTAATTCTGAAAGATAACTGGTTTGTTTTTGTAATTAAGCTAAATTTGACGATTAGTTTTACCCCTTAAAAGAGAAACACCCATTAAATTTTGTATTTACCTAACGTGATGGTGCGAGTTTGTTACATAGAAACAAATGTCGATGGTATTTGTAATATTGAAAGATAACTGGTTTGTTTTTTAATTAAGCTAAATCTTATGAGCAATTTTTGTAGTTATTACTCCTTGAAATAAAGGGATAATTACAAAAACTACCCCTGCATTTTGGGATAATTACAAAAAAAAACAAAGAATTTTCAAAATTACAAAAATACCTAATGTTTGATTATGTCTTAAATGTAACACGGTATCCACTGTATTATTCTACAAATATAAAGAGGGGTCGTTGGAATGTTTTTGGTAATGAATGAGTAAATTAAATCCTCAAGGAGATCATATTTGTAACTTTAAAAAACTTCCGGGGTTTTTTTGTTATTAGCTCAAACCTTAGGGTAGTTTTTATAATTATCCCTTAATATAATGTACATCATTTTTGCAAGAAAAAAAAATCCCTGCTCACCATATATAAAAGAAGTAGCTCTAAATCCTCCTTTCCCTTTGTTTTTCGATGCGCTTAGAGTGTCGTACCCTGTTCACCGTCTTCCCCCTGAATTTCGCATGACATAATAAACATCAGTTTCAAGAATTCATAATTAAACTGTTGTCTATTTATGAAAATGCAGAAACTCACCATGGCTGGAAATAATAAAGTTGGCCAAGTTATAAAAACAGAGTCTTTTTTTATGTGAAAAAAATGAGAAGGGCTTAAATGATAGATATAGGCAATAAGGAAGGTTGTATATTTATATAAATATAAACTCCCACTGTCATCTGATTGACATCACTTTTTCTTGTTTTCACTCTGTCTCTCTTTTTTTCTCTCTCAAGAACTCATGATTAGGACAGAATGGGATGGCAGCTGAGGTTTTTGCTTTACTTTCAGAAAGGAATTTTAGTGGGGAGGTGATGGGGTGGGGTGGGGTACAGGGGTAGGGTAGGGTGGGTTGAGGGGTATGGGCTTGAGTACAAAAGTTAGCCAAGTCATATGACCCTTAAGAAGATGCTTTTGGATCCTGGATTTGAATTTGTAGGCTCCTTTTTGAGACATGTCAATAATCATCAGATACAGCCATTCACATAGTACATGAGAGAAAAATTAATTTATAGAAAGATAAGTTTTACCAACTAAGAATATGTATGTGCATATAATTAATAACATCATATATCATATGAGTGAGTCAATGTTTTTTCTAGTTTTCTTGAATCTAAAGTTATATATACAATTATATGTGTGAGGCTGCTAAAATATGTGAGTCATCCCAAGGCTCGAGAAGCTCTATAAGTTAAGTCAGATAATTAGTAAATTCTTCTAGTTGAAGCTTGAAACACAAACATACAGTGGGAAGGGCCTTGGGATTATCCCAGGAAGCCCCCTTAATTTAATACTTATGTTAGCAAAGTTCTTGAATACTAATTCAAAGGACGAAAGTAGAGATAAATTGTGTAATGTAAATTGAACTTACTTACAAATGAATGGAGATGGACTATTTATATTTGGGACTTGGGTCTCATGAGCCTATATAGTGGATTAGACCTCGTAGTCCTCATGTAATGGATCGGGTCTCTTGGGCCAACAATTAGAAAAAATATAATATTGGGTCCAAATCAGTAATTAGTCCAAAATCGTTTAATTAATGAATTATGAATAATTCAACGATAATCAAATCGAAATTACCCCAACTTTCGGATTGCATATAGGGACGAAGCAATTTGGGAATTAAAGATTTTTCCGGAATCAAATTTTCTTCTAAGAACTTAGGTTGTGATTAATTGTACTTTCCTTTCATCCGCTTTCATTTTTTGGGTGAATAGTGATGAATTATTTTTAAAAATAAAAGTTGGATGTGTAATGAAAAAGTAATTGTTTGTGAAATTTTTGTGGAAATAATGGTGTAGAATATAATTCAAGAAAATTGAATAAATAATAAAAAAATTAAACCAAAAATAGGCAATATGGATTTCATTTTATACATTTTGTTATCATGATTAAGAGAAAAACAATAAAATTATTAATAAATTAAAGAAATTACTTAATCCTTCATGTGAATATAATAAAGAGAGGGAAGTAAATAGTATTGTTGGGTATTGTAAAATGTGAAAGAAAAAGAGAAAAGTAATTTAATTTTGGAGAAAAATGAGATTTTTTTTAAAAGGATTTTATTTGTTCCACAAACAATCACACATCTCACAAGGCTAGGAGATCTTTTTTAGGGATCAATGAGAACTCATAAGGAATTTCGGCTATTTTAATTTCCCTTGATCCTCTTCTCTTTTGGTGGTTGAGAGGAATTGACCGGTTGAGGGTCGATAGATGCTTGGTCGAGGATGGCATTATCCGACTACGGTGTTGTAGATGCTTACATCATGTGTACATACACTTCTTGGGTGGATTGATGACAAGTGTCCCACTACTTATAAGATTAAACACTTGTCATTCATCAATGTAAATAATGAGACACATGTCATTCATCCATCCACCAAATATAGTACAGGGTGTAGCATGGATAATACCTCCGACTCTTTGGTTTTTTTTCCCGATCTTTTGAGAATTGATCGTTCTGCAAGAGGACTTGGATATTTCTTGCTTTCAAGTAAATTAAAGGGATGAATTTCTCATGCCCCTATAGACTTGGTCATGTTCTATTGAATAGGGATGGAAATGGGCGGGGGACGATCTTTGGATTTGCGAAGGCTCGGAGCTTAGAGTCTATGAGGTGTAGAGCGATGCTTAAGTCAAGTAATGGATTTGCTATTAGTCCAATAAGTAAATATACTTAAAGTAGAAATTGTCATTAGGGTGAAAAATAAACCAAGCTACTTGGTACTTTCGATTCATGATCGATCGCTAAAAGCTCGTTTGAGCTCGGTTCGTTAACATAACGAACCAAGCTTGAACACATTTTTTCGTTCGATAAGATGTAAAGCTCGGCTCGAGTTCGACTCGATTAGTAAAAAAAAGAATAAAATATGTGTAAAAATATCAAGCTACTCGAGCTCGATTCGTGTTCGGCTCGACTAAAGCTCGTTAGAGCTCGATTCGATTAATAATCAAACCGAGCTCAAACACAATTTTTAATGCTCAATTAAAATTCAAACAAGCTTGAACAGTTCTATGTTCTGGCTCGACTCATTTACACCCTTAATTGTCATTACCTACAAATTAATAGAGATTGACTATAATTGTGCCTGAAACTTTGAACTTGAGCTTTCATGGACTTTTAAATAGTAATTTGGGCTTCTTCGTCAAGTTGATAATGATTTGACTCAATAATTAGTAATTATGGAGCAATAAATACTAATTCCATTATTAAATAATTTAAACAAGTAAACATTAGTGTAAAGTCGATTTTACCCATCGATATCCAATTCATAAACAAAACTATTAATGAAAGCAGATTATAACCCAGAGAATTTAATTATTAGATTCCACCAGTACTTGGGGGAATTATTTATTCCAACCAAAAGGAAATTGACCTTTGTTCCTCTCATTAATTAAACAAAATTTGTAATTTTGCATAACTCCATCTATTTTTAATTTAGACTCATACTATCCAACTATAGAAAAAGTGGATGCATTTGGCTGGAAAATGACCTTCAAACCCTACCAGTGACATCTTTTGGAAATTGCCAACCAAATAATGAAAAGGTCTTTGGTGGTATGTAAGAAACAACTCTTTTTTTGCTTCACATGTGAAATTTTTGGTGTGGCCCCAAGGAATGGACTAAGAAAAACTTTTCTAATTAATAACCTTTTGAAATTCATTTCCTTATTTAATAAAAAAGTTTATATTGAAAAGGAAGCCTATTAAGTTGCTTATTTGGGTCTTTCTCTAATTGTCATAGTAGTAACTTTAGTTAATAATTGGTAAGATCTATTATTGATAATTGATATTCCTAATATAATATAAGGTATTTAATTCATGTGACTTGCCTAACTAATATGTATTGAAGGAATATTCATAGACCACTAGACTTGTTTTTTAAAGTATTGTAATTTTGGTCTTTGTAATCATTCGTAAGTTTCTTGTGCCGGATGAAATGGTTGATTCTAAAAAAAGACGATCGGATATTTAGGAAAATTAATTATCCGATGTTGTTTTAGGGCAGATCACTACAAAGCTAAGGTTTCTGACAAAGTTCTTTTTCCCAAGGGGAAAGTCTTCAAGTCTTCTTCTCCGAGAGCTGGAAGTTCTTCAGATGGGAACTTGTCTGCACACCTGCGGACAAACGTTGAGGCCCCGGAATTATTCTTGGGAGGCCCATCGATCTTCAAGTCAACGTTGATCGAGAGAGAATAATACAAGAATTAAATACTTGAATTAAATACGACAAAGTAATTATGAGTGAATGTACTTACAAATGAAGAAGATGGACCTTTTATACTTGACTCGTGGTAGTGTAGGAGAAATCGGCTATTAGCGCGAGTCTCGGACTCATTTGGGCCAGATTATTCCATTAATAGTTGGGTAAATAATATTAAAGTAATATATAAATCAAATTATATATTTAATCATTAAATGTCATTTTTGCCCCAACATTATTGATCACAAATTAATAGTTTTTCATGTTGATGTGGACAAGTTCAAAGTTAAATAAGTTCGAAATCTTGAGTTTGAGTTTTACAAAATTCTCTGTATTTATTTAATTTCATATTAATTTCAAGATGCTCTTATTTATGTTTCTTAACAAGTTGTCTATGTTAATATAATTCATGGATATTTTCTTTAGTTCGCCACACTAAAAATTAAATACATACCCTAAGTCAGTCAAAAGATTCACCTTTTTTTTTTTTAATATGGGTCTGATCCGATTGGAAATTTCAATTGTGAATGAGACGAGATAAGGTTTTTATCTTAATATGTGCTAGCCACGTGACCCAATACTATTGAACTGATCTTTTTTTATTCTAGGAAATATTGTAATTTCCAACTACAATGTTCACTAATTTAAGCATTAGTAGAACATTTTGACTAGGTTAACAAGTCAAATAGTTAAATATCGTAGGTTAATTCAATTCCCACCAAAAGGTCCAAAACTTCTAGGTTGTTGAACCCAACTTCATCAAATAATAAATTGTAAGTTTGACTCCAAAACCAATATACTCCCTCTAGCTCATAATAACTATATAATTTTTTTTCCCAAAAAAATGACCTTTAATATTTTCAAGATTAATGAGTAAATGTTTTGCCTAAATAACCCTTATACTTATTATTTTATTTCAAAAATGTATTTATGATGTATCATTTTTCAACTCATATTAATTAAGAGTATATAGAATTTTTTAACACTTTCTTTAATATGTGTCCATTTTCCTTAAATGACACTTATATTGTGAACTAAAAATGTATATAGTTGATAGTTTCTTTAAAAAGGGAAAAATTGCACGTTAAACTCAATATTATTACTCATTATTTTTTATTAGAGGTGCCATTTTTAACCTAATTTGATAGACCACCTTAAAAACTGTGAAATTCTCATAAGATACAAGTATACAACTATAACACGTGCAGGGCTGAAAACGAATCAAGCTACTTGATATTTGATTTGACATTGATTGTTAAAAGCTCGTTTGAGCTCGGTTCATTAACATAACGAACCAAGCTTGAACATATTTTTCCATTCGATAAGATGTAAAGTTCGTCTCGAGCTCGATTCGTATTCGATTCGACCAAGCTCAAACACAATTTTTGAAGTTTGATTAAAAATTCAAACAAGATTGAATAACTCTATGCTCAACTCGGCTCGGCTCGATTCGTTTACACCCCTAAACATGTGGTGTGGGGTACTATGATGTGGATTTTTTTAATAAATTAGGAGAAGTGGTAAGAGAAGAGATAATAGATTTCAAATAAACTGAAAGACTCTAAATTTGAAGTCTGATCAAGTTCGTGGTATTAGTTATTTTTTTATACTTTCAAAAAATAAATGATCGTATCTCTTATCTCTCTCTTTCTCTCTCTCTCTCAAGTGAACATAAGGAATCAGTGCGTTAAACTGAATACATAGGAAATAGGGTAAATTGCAATTTTAGTCCAGTAACTTTGGAGTAGTTGCAATTTTAATCCTTTATCTTTAAAAGTTGCAGTTTTGGTTCTGGACAATTTTTCCCTTATGGCTAAATAGCATTTTTGGTCATTTGTCTTTCTAAAGTTAGCAATTTTATAGGGATGGCAATGGGCGGGTCCTAGAACAAGGCGGGTCGACCGCTGTCTCATTTTAAATTAAATCAAATTAAAAAAAAAAAATATATATTTATAAAATATTATTTACAAAATTTATTATTATCAATTTCTAAATATTAAATATAATATAAGAATACATAAAAATTAAATTATAATATATATTATATATGCGAAATATATATTAAAATATATTTTAAAACTAAAAATTCTAGGCGGGACAGTGATTACATGCGGGTAAAGTGATACCTGCATAACAATATCTTTGATTGTTTTTCGCATTGTCTTAAGGTTTTCCTATCGTCTCCTTTGAGTTCTTTTTCAACATATTGATTATTTCAATATTTTATCTTGTCTTCATGAGCATACATCGTCAAAATTTGATGATATCTCCTGTAGGGTATACACTTTGGACACTCGTCCATATCCATTTTCTTGGAGAAAATTCTCCTCACCAATTGTTAATTACATAAAATAATAAAAATAACTTAAAGTTCTTAATAAACTTGGGCCGTGATACCATTTTAGGCAAAATACTTAGTCAAATAAACCAATTATGTGCATAAGGGTATTCTTGGTATTTTGAAAATATGAAATAACCCTAGGGGACCAATTTTGCAACAACTTGAAACATACAGGACCGAAATTGCTTAGATATAAAATATATAGGACCAATTTTGCAAAAACATTCAAACTTAGAGGACAAATTTTGCAAACTCAACAGTTACAGGACCAAAATTGCAAATTGCTTATAGTTATAAGACCAATTTTGCAATTTTCCCTAGAAAATAATATCTCTACTTACAAAAGTATCACTGAGGTTTGGGTAATTACAGAGAACCCAACTAAGTTTCACAATTAGAAAAAGCACCCATGAGGTTTGAGAGATTACCGTAAAACTAACAGAATTTGTGTAAAATCGATAATGCCCCTGACTGAACTCCCAAAAGGAAACAGAAAATTTGAAAAATAAAAGAAGTGGACAAAATTACCCCTAGAGTGTTTGGACGGTTTTTGTAGCTAAAGGATAAGCAGAGGGGTGAGATTATTTATTCCTAACCAAATGGAGCAGGAGCAGAGCTAGGCATATAATTTCGAGGAGACTAAATCAATAAAAAAATTACTAAAAATTAATATTTTAAAATAAATTATACATGGACTAATTGAGTTTTTCAAAAGTTTGAAAATTTTGTGAACAATAATGCATCAGCATATTCCGTTAAATCAACCAACGGTTGTGGTAAAATACTAGACAGAGATCATGCCCCAATACTAGTGCTCTCTGTAAATTTGAGATTTGTCTGCTTTTTTTGTAATTACCCCAAACCTCAATGGTGCTATTTGCAATTAACGTAAAATAATATATAAAAACTAGTGGCATTTTGTAATAACCAAAAAATTGATTGCCTTATCCATAATTTTGTAGGAAATTGCTCTAATTGTAGGGTCAAACTTTTGTAGTGGATGCTAACATATTTTGGCCAACCTCTACATGGGATGTCTATTTTGCCACTAAAGCAACTTAAGTGTAAAGTGATTAAAGGGCCAAATTAGCTACAAAGCTAAACGACATTATTTCGTGGTCAAGCTCGTGTGCATGTCTTTTCTTTATCAACATTTCATTTTCATTACATTCATGAATTCAATAATTAAATTCATTGGACATACATGCATGATTAATAAACATAATAGACTGAGTAATTGAAAAGAAGAAAAAGAAAAAAAAAAATTGGTCCAGAAAATTTATGAAACATCAACTTCTAAAATGAATTCGTGTGGTCTAAAAAGAAGATTTGTGTGACTTGTGATTTTCATAAAAAAATATTGTTGAATTATTGTTAGAATTGACATTTAATCATTCTGGTCATCGTGGGGGATTTTGTGTTTTACTTATTTTTTTGGATGAATTTTTGTTATTTTTTATTAGAGTCTTTCGGATGTTTGATCATTTGTCCATAACAAAAATAATTTTTAGACATGTTTTCAAACAAAGGTTTTTTAACCATTTTTGAGTTTAATTGTCCATTTTGTCATTTTCTTTATTTCTCAGGGCCGAATCATTTCTCAGGAGATTCATTTATCGGAACCTTAATCATATCTCGGTACCAAGAATTATAACGTGTCAATTTTTAAAAAATGGCTCAAGCAACTCAGCAAAAATGCAAGGAGGATATGATTGTTATTTCTTCAAAAAATGAATAAAAAGTTATTTTTGAATAACGCGACTATTTAAAAAATATGTGAATGGTCAATTTGCCCTATTGCCATTATTATTATTATTATTATTATTATTATTATTATTATTTATTATTATTATTATTATTATTATTATTATTATTATTATTATTATTATTAACTTAAAAATCCTATTAACTCTTAACTTAAAATATTTACGAGAGTCATCACCAATATATGCTTTTATTTGTCCTTATTACGTGACTTTTTTTAGGTTAATAAGTTTTCTCTACATATGTGGGATGTTCAAAGGATTCAAATGAGTCTACCCAGGTGATATGTGACAAAAAGTGGGATCATTGCAAGTTCTTATTCTACTCATCGGTTAGATTTTTAAGTTTGTTTTTTGCCTATCTCACCAAATCCAGATAAGCCCCTATTTTTTTTTTTTTTTACTTTTTAATAGGCATATTTTTAGTTTTTTTGCCTTTGCCCAACAAATCCAAATAACCCTCAATTTTTTTTTTGTTTTTACTTTTTATAGGCCAATTTTCAGTTTTTTTTGCCTTATCCCACCAAATTCAAATAAGGCCCCATATACATACATATATACATATATCTTTTTTAATTTTTAAATAAGCCCATTTTCAGTTTTTTTTCCCTTAACCCACCAAATCCAAATAAAAGTCCCAATTTCTGTGTAGTCGGTGAACAACAGTAAGCAACCAACAACCTTCTGTTCTTCTTTTTCTTCAATCGCCAATCACCAATCACCAATCCTCAATCGTGATTTCATCATCTTCATACGGTCATTCCAAATTAAGTTGCCGGTCAATAGTGTAGCCGAACAAAGAAAGTAGGGTGGACCGATACACGAAAGTGGGGTGGGCCGAATAGAAAAACCACGAAAAATCATATAAATTTCAATTAATATATATTTTTTTAAAAAAATTTGCTAAGTAAAAAAAAATTAAAAGAGGGGGGGTCGGGGCCCGGGTTGGCCCCCCTTAGCTACGCCAATGCCGACAATTAAAGGGCCCATTTTTAAAATCTCGCCTAGGGCCCTATGAATCACAGGTCCGACCCTGCCTGTAGGAATCCTGTAAGGCTTGCAACTGTGTTTTTACTCATATTATAATCAGTTGTAAGTTTCTTCTAATAAATGAATGAAATTCATATTTGATCTTTTTTAAAAAAAAAAAAAAAAGTTACGAGAAACCTATGACCCTATCCATTCTAAGGTTAAGGTTAAGTAACGACAATTCTAGTTCATCGCTTCATCTAGGTTTAAGAAGTTACATATATATTCCCTCAACAAAAAAAAAGGTTACATATGTATAAATACTTGATGTAATCATTTATTGTGATTATATTAAAATATTATTTGCATTGCATATTTTGAAGATTTTATTCTTTGCTCCTAAGGGTTAAATACGAGTTTTCCAAATTGTCCTAAAATTTTATTACTCCAATATATTACTCATTTAAATCTAATTTTTGCACTTCTAATTAAGTGAATACCCAGTGTACGACATCGTTTTCTTTTGGCCACACTTACAATTATAAAAACTTAAAAATTATCTTTGATAGATATACAAGTTGCTTTCTAAATTATATTAAAAGGAGAAAAGGAAAGAAAAAAATAGCTCAATATATTATTACTTTCTTGATGACCACTCAATTCTTAAAAGGGCATATCTGTGATATGTCACTCTGAGCCATAATATTTTTCAGATTCTTACTCTAAAAAATTTGAGCTATTTCTTATTTTCTTACACTATAGCGAATCTATGTTCTCAGTTACACAATGTGTTATAATTTTTTGAGGTGGAGAAAAATCCCAAGGAGGTGGAATTTTGATCATAAAACTTGCTTAATTATTTTAAGGGATAAAAAAAAACTTGAGGTTTGGAGTAATTACAAAAAGACCTATACTTTTTGAAAATTACAAAATACCCCTTGAGGTTTGATTATATTGTCTTAAATTAAGGGAATAACTGTAATATTATAAAATGTCAGGGCTTATGAATTAATAGAGACAATGTAAAATGAAATCAAACCTCAAAGAGGGTTTTATAATTTTCAAAAACCTCTGAATTTTTTAATTAGCCCAAATCTTTGGGGAGGTGGGATATGGTCCAGTTATACATCGTTTTATCTAACACAAACAATAAGAAATGTTAGCAGTATCATTTTTTAGGAATAATTACAAAAAGTCCCCTAAGGTTTGGGCTAGTTACAAAAAACAAGGAGAGTTCTGAAAATTACAAAAAAATCCCTTGAGGTTTGATTCTCGTAGTAAATTTAAAGGGGTTAGTTAATGTTATATTCTAATAAATGTAAGGGGAGTTTTTGAAATATAGAACCCATTGAGGGGGCCTCGGCCGGGGAAGGGAGAGTGCATATGAAGGGGAAAATGTAAGAAATCAAACTTGAAGGGGTTTTTGTAATTTCTGAAAAATTTTGGGTTTTTTTGTAATTAGCCCAAATCTCAGGGGGTTTTCTATAATTATCCCTTTTTTATGTGAACGACGAGAAAGTCTAAAATGCTCGTAAAAACTAATAATCATAGTTAGCTTTACCATTCGTGCAATACCTTATCGATGTGGATTCGATTTTTATTATCACTGATGCAGACTGTTTTCTCATTTTTTTGATTTCAAAATGATAAGACAAAATACAAATAATAATTAAAAAAAGACATCAAAACCTTGTGTTTGTTATGCATTATTGATGTAGATTAATTAAAACATGAAATAAATAAAAAAAGAAATTTGTTCAACCTTCCAATCAAAATAATTAACTATGATAATACCCTTGAATCCAATGAAAGCAACCTACCTACCCTGTCAAATTTTTCTTTAAGACCATTATGCTAATACTTCATTTCCTTCTGTCATCATATAGAATGTCTTGATGTACTTCACAAACTATTTGATTCTAGAAAGAAAAATAACAAAACCTAGTGGATCGATTCTATTACTTGATATTAATTATTAGTTTTTAAATCATAAGGGGATAAAGGTATTTTTTTTACCACGTCCTGCTGAGTTGAATGCGCTAGGAAAACATATTTAGTGTCAGGCCCTGAGGGTAGTCACCGAGAGCGACGACCTGAGCCCCCAATTTTGAGTGGTTCCTTTTTCTTCTTTTGGCCATGGACTCCCCAAAAAGTTAGGGCCGGTCTTGAACATATTTGATTTATGCAAGATTTACATAGTAAATTCACACTGACCAAGTCAGAAACTTTAATCAGGTAATTGTTATTCTATATATGATAATGGTCAACCAAAATGATGTTCTAAGAAACTGGCAGATCACTCAAAGTCAATGATGATCCAACTTCTTCTTCAGAGTTGGTAGTTCTTCAATCGGGAACTTGTCTGCAACACCAACATACGTTAGACGGGCCCTGGGATTGTCCCTAAAAAACCATTCTGACGCTCAAGTCAATACCAAGTAGGAAAATATCATAGTAAAATATAGTATTAATTAACGCAATTAACTCATATCATGAGAATGTACTTACAAATAATGAGGATAAACTCTTTTATATATGGGATGATGGATCGCGTGGGCTTGTGTGGGCCACATAGGCCTATATGGGTTGTATAAGTCGGATAATTTTATCTGGATTCAACAAGAATTACTAATATGGAATAATAAATTAAATAATGCAGGAAATAATAAAAATAAAGAATATTGGGAAAAGTCATTTTTTTGTCTCCAACACAAATGTTTTCAATCATAATAATCATTTTAATATATGTAGGGATATATAATTCCAAAAAAAAACTAACACTTTGGTAATTATAATAAATCTCAGAGAAGTTTTAAAATCAAAAAAAAATTGAAGTATCATTTTTCCAAATAGTTAGTTGCAAAAACATCAGCAAATATTTTACAGGTACACCCCTCAACATTTCTAAATTACACAAATAGCTCATACTTTTCGTATTAACTTTTAAGATTACATTTCTCAATTAATCTAATCATATAGTACAGAACAGAGTCACTTGATCCCATCTGCAGAAAGTTATTGCCAAAAATAAATGATCTATCTATATATATATTCTGATTCTGTCACATTGATACTTATATTTCTGTAACCTGAAAATGTCATTTCTGGCTTCAAAAGGGCAGCTCTGAACAAGGGATCAGTATCCCAAAAAAGCATGATATTGATATTAAAGTGTATCCATCAACAACATGTGGATAAATTTAAATCCCACAAACTTTTGAGCTGACCACTGAGAAAAATAAATTCTTTACTCTGAAATAAACAGATTCATGTAACAAATTAAAATCAATTTTTATAATTCTGCAATCAAAAAAAGCAAGATTTTCCCCATCCCAATAACATGCAAAGGGGTCCCTACATTCTCAAAACATTTCATATTTGAGTCTAATCTTTCCCACCTGGAATTCACTATCCCTCCATTCTAACTCAGCCCTTTTCTATTTATAGCCAATTAAATCAATGGTGTTGAAAATAAGTCAAGCAAATTTATTAGAGTTTCTAAGGAACTTAAACAATTTTTTTGATAGATAGTGAAGTTTAATTTGAACGAACTTTAATCAGTCGGTCGAATATTAACTTGACATCTTTACACATTTTTTCTTAAATTTTATCACTACTCGGGCTCGAGAAGGGGCGTATTCAGAGGGCCACACATTCCCCAAAAAAAAATTATCCCGTTTTTTTCTAAGGGAAAAAAATTATATATTTTTTTAAGCGGAAAAAATAGTTAGAATAGGGAGGAAAAAATTTGAGCTAGGGGTAACTGAGTCGATTGGCTGCACTCATGAGCTCAAGTTGCGTCAAATCTTATCAAGCGAAAAAGTATGTTTAAATTTAAGGGATAATTACGAATAGTCCCTCGAAGTTCGGGCTAACTATAGAAAAAAACTAACTTTTTTGAAAATTACAAAAATCTCATTGAGGTTTGATTCTATTTTACTTTTTTCCTCCTTCATAAGTAAAAACATTTCAAAAAAATCCCTGATTTTCGTGAAAATATTACAGTTTCTCCTTAAATTTAATCAAATATCAAATCTTAAGGGGTTTTTTCCTGAAATTTTCAAAATCTCTGGATTTTTTTTATTATTAGGCTAAACTTCAGTATTTTTTTATTCTCTCTTAATTTAAGTTTAACATTTAACAATCCAACAAAAGACGAGTTTTTGTACATCGATCTTAAATTAAATATTTAATAATTTATTTTGTCTTTCAACCATAAAACAACCCGCCTTTTTCAATGTCATTTGCAAATGAAGGAAACATCATAAATACTATGTAAGATGCCTAGATATAATAATGATAACTCTTCACATGTGCGTTTGAAACTCAAATTCATGATGAACCAAACACGACACATGGCTAATCATTTTTTTGTGCTTTGTTGGTTACCTCGAAACACGACTAATTAAGGCCAAGTTAAACTGAGGATAATTGTCAAATCAATTGAAATAGCTAGAAAATGCCAAGCCAATGACGAGACTGGATATCAACTCAAAGTTAGGTAGCGTCATTTCAACCTTCTTCTCTATAATAGAGTGACAAATCACTTGGATGCTAAGATAGGGTTTGGTTTTTTTTTTTTTTAAGTATAATATATGTCATACTATGACCGAATCAATCAAGTCGTCGGTGAAGCGGTTTAACTTGTTGAATTGGTTCAATTGTCAGTTTAATCAATTTAATCAAAATTAAATATTTATTTTGTTATGCTTGATACTACTCAAAAGTGCAGATAATAAATTAATGTGGTTGAAATAAACAGTTCAAATTCCACTCGTGAACTATTAAATTCTTCATGTGGGAATTTGTCTCGCAACACCCAACAAACATCATACGGGCCCTAGGATTGTCCTAGTAAGGCCATCCGACATTCAAGTCAACACGCGTGTAGGAGAATAATTCCAAAACAAATGACAACAACTAAGATCGAATAATTAAGAATACTTACATATGAAAAAGGAGGAACCTTTTATACTTTGGGTTGATAGGCTGCGTGGACTTAGTATAATGAAACAGTTGTATTGGCCTATATGGTCCTCATGGGCCGATTTAAAAATTATATGTGACTCAATAATAACTAATAATATCGGGCAAATAATTAAATAATTTAGAATTAAATAATTGCGTAAAATAATAAATTTGGAAAATCAAATTTGCCCGCATCAATATTGTACTAAATAATAATGTAGTATATTTTAAAAATAAAATTTTATATAAATAGGCAACTAAAAGATTTAATATAACCAAAAATTCAAATCATCACATAAATATAACAAATTAAAAAATTCTAAAAGAAATAAGAAACAAATCAAAAGCTAGTTGAAATCAGTTTTGCAGGTTTTGGCCGATTCGACCGCTAAAATGATTTTTGGGGGCTTATCGGACTGGTCTGACAGGTTGAACCGACCAGTACACTGTGATATTTATGACATTTTTATATATAATATGATATATTGAGTTTATAAATGTATTGTGTTTATTAAATACTGAGTAAAATATCAATGAAATTGTTTTTCTTATAACCATTTTATCCTTAATCAATGGCTACGCATGTTCAAAAATGTTGCACTGACTGCATCACATAATAAATACACTTTAGTGGTACTGTTCTTTTTATTAATTATTCTTTTAAATATGATGTTAAATTAGAGAAAATTTGTAATGATAGACAAATGTAACCTTAATTTAATAAAATGATGAATTGACTTTTCCCCGCTCCGAAATTGTCAATTAATTTGATATCGTTTTATTTAACACTGTTCTTATTAGTAAATTAACATCTAATAAATAAAAAGCAATATACAATTTTACTAGTATATATAAAACACAGTAGACTTTCAGAAAATATGCCACATAAATATGTATTGCAACCACTGTATATATTATTTTAGTAAGTATTAAATTTAGGCCAAATTGTTGATTTTTTTTTTTGTATGCAAGGTGCGAATGTGTAGGTCAAATATATTGACTAATCAAATCTCAATATCTGGTTACTTAATACTTACTACGAGAGGAAAACTAAAATTAGAAAATATATATAAAAAAAAGAATCGTATAAAATACAAATTTACTCTATCGACAATCAATATCAAATAATTTGATCCTAAATTTTATTTAACGCGAGTTTTACCAAAAACAATTTAACCTTTAACTAATTTGAAGTAAATAAGTATTTGAAAATATTATATCTTTTATTTTAGAAGACATTACTAAGCTTTGTATTTAATATTTTTAATTAGAAAATGGTACCGAACTTATAAAGAGAGTATTTGCAAAAACTTATGCTTTTAGAATAGGTGAATTATTGTAGCATAAGTAAAATTAGTTGAGAATCATAAGTTAGTATTGTTTGCAAATAAAATTAGAAGTTGAAAATATTGGGTGAAAAAAAATTATAAAATTGCTTATTTATTTGTAAAAGTCAAACCAGAAACAGAATAAAAAATCTAAAACAATTATTTTTCTGCTTTTAAATTCTGATTAATTAGAATGATAAGTGACATTTACAAATACTAATATGTGATTTTTTCCTGCGAATAGCTAAAAACACTTATTTTTAGTGATTGCAAATACTCCCAAAATACCCAAAAAGAATAATTAAATCAAGTGCTTTTAACGTGACTTTTCCAGTCTATTTTAGGAAAGTGACCAAACCTCCAATTTCCCCTGAATGTTAGGACAACACTACAACTTTTTTTATAGCAGTCAAAGAAAAAATATATGTATGTTTTGAGAATGTGAAGGCATTGATTGGGCCGGTTTGAACGGATATATCCCGTCTGAAAACGGCCCAGGACCAGCCCCATAAACAGCTGTAGTGTTCCTGAACTGGTTCTATACACGCTATAGGATTCACCCCAGCTAAGGACTGTTTCTGGCCCAATACTGACTGGGCTGGGCCTTTTCTCTTTTTAATTTTTAAATGAGTATGTAAACATATATAATTAGATGGCCAGAAGGCCCACCACTGACCAGTGACCACTCCCACCAATAGAGTCATTAGACGTCCACATCATATTTTAGCACGAATTCATTTTTTTTTTCCATGTGAAAATGCCCATAACATTCAAATATTTGGTGTTTATTCATTCTTAATAGTGTAATAATTTATTAGTGTATATATTTTAATACAACAGAACAATGAGACGAAAGTTAAAATTGATGGACATGCAGTGAAAGATATAACAAAGAGTTTTAAATACTTAGGATCTATAATGAAGAAACGGAGAAATCAATAAAAATGTCACATATAGGATCCAAGCGGGTTGGAATAAATGAGAGGAGTGCATCTTCTATCCTTTGTGACCGTAAAAATACCATTAAAATTGAAAGGAAAATTTTATAAAACGGCCATAAGGCCCGCAATGCTTTATGGAGCGAGAATGTTGGGCGACTAAATATGAACACGAACAAAAATGAGGGTAGAGAGATGAGAATGCTAAGATGGATGTGCGGACACACTAGATTAGATAGAATAAGAAATGAACACATTAGAAACAAAGTGGGAGTACCACCAATAGACGAGAAAATTAGAGAAACACGATTAAGATGGTTTGGACATGTTTATAGGAGACCTTTAGACGCACCGTGCGACGTTTAGAAGGTAGAGAATCACTCCCACTAATCAAAAGAGGAAGAGGAGGCCTAAAAAGACTTGGAAATAAGCTATTAAACATGACATGTTATACCTAGAAATAAACGAAAATATGGCTCTTGGACCGTAAACGATGGCGCGATATGATCCAGATAAATTTCACCCCACGAGTGGGATTAAGGTTTAGTTTGTTGTTGTTGTTGTTGTTGTTTATATATTTTAATACAAATCGATCAAATATTACCTAAGTGCTAAAATTTATTTTTAATGTGTGAAAATATATGAGGATGTCCAAGATCATCTCATGGATTTAAGTTTATGAGTGAAAATCAAACTTTAATTTTATACTTAGTACTTTCAAACATTATTTAAGTGAATATAATTAATTTACACTGTGATTGGCTGAAGAATTCAAATTAAACAGAAAGACATTTTAATACAATATATCATATATATAAATTCTAAACTAAAATATTTTACTAAGTATAGGAAACTAAATTCTAAACTTAGTTATAAACTTGATTTATTACATAGACTGCCGTTGAAAATCTTTTTTTTTTTTTTCATTCATCATAAAAAGAAAACTTATAACCGATTACAACATCGAGTGATGAACAATTGCAAACCCTACAAGATCATAAACATATACAAATCCAAAACAAAATACTTAAACCTAAATAGATCTTATTAAAATCAAAACATCGCAATGAATACGCTGGACAAACCACATACTAAAAAATTGATTCTACTTGTGTCACATATCTCGAGTAATGGCTCATCTCGTCTTCTAAATAATTTTTTTTCATGAGACAAAGTTATTAACTGGGAAAAAAACTACATATTAGGAACAAATAAAAGCCACATATTGATAGAACCGACAATTTACAACCCGCTCGGATGATAGAACCGGATTGGGCTATATTTATATAGGTCCGAAATGGTTTGGACCTACTTTGGCCCGACCCAAGAGGCCCAAAGCCTAATTTAGGTATAAACTGGAGTTTAGGCTGAGTTGGGCTAAGGAAAATTGTGACCGAGTATTTTTGAGCCGACCTAACCTAACCCTTTCATTTGGCTTGATGGGCTGGCCCATTACTAACCCTACATATTGGGAACAATTTTATTTGAGTAAAAGCAATGAAATGTCTTCCCAATGGTGGAAGAAAAGAGAAAGAAGATGGAGGAGCAAAAACGGATAGAATCATATTATTCTTTCAATTACATCCTGTTTAGTGGATGTTTGAATTTTATCCCAAACATATATTAATTACTTTAATTTGTAATTAGTATAAAATAAACCATATTCATAAATGAGAGGGCGGGAAAGGATGAAATGAAACCCTACTTCCGTCATTCTGTTACTTCTCTTTTACTCGTCCTTGAAACTGAAAAGACAGTAATTACCCAAAAATAGTAAAATTAAAATAAAGGGAACCTACACATATATGATATATGCTCCTTTTCAGTTTTCTGCAAATCAAAAATGGGAATAAAGGTATCTATTTCGTCTGTAATTCAGTTTTTCCTCTGCAGTAGCAAACTCACAATTAATGTGTGTTGCGGAATTTCTAGGGTTTAACGAAGCTATTGACGGACAATGCGCCGAAGGCGATGAAGGAGCAGAAACTCGAGAGCTATTTTGGCCGGGAAATCGCCATTGACGCCAGCATGAGCGTTTATCAATTCCTTGTTCGTATACTTTTTATTTTCCTTGCAAAGGCTAAATTATTATCTCTTTTTCTTGGGGGACGAATGCGAAATTTTTTGGTGGCTTGTTGCTTATGTTTGTAAACACTGATTAGGTTAATGCTAGGCTTTCGAGGGGTGCACAATGGATGTTAAATGGATTTTTTTTGGTTCATAAGGAAATGTATGGACATGTTTAGTCCTTTAGAATGTGTAATGAATGGAGTTGCGGAAAACAAAACTGTTTCTTAGGTAGAATTTCAATTATTAGATGAATTTTTGTGACCGATGATTTCAGATTGTTGTTGGAAGACGTGGTACTCAAATGCTCACTAATGAAGCTGGTGAAGTGACGAGGTATTCAGTCTCTCCTTACAAGCTGGTTTTTGTCATTAGAATCGACAATTAATTTATGAAAATGTGTCACAGATAAAGGCTTAATTTATTTAAGTATACACCATAGGAGCACTGTTTTATTTATATATCAGAGCTGTTCCTCTTTAAAAAGTTTGTAAGGGTTTTGCTTCTGCATTTGTTATGTGGAGGAGACTACTGAATTGCAGGGCCTTTTTTCTTTTCCCTTAACTTTGAACTAGTCGAAATTCAATCTGAAAATTACGCCATCAGAAGTAAATATAGACCCTATTCATAAATCAATTTTGTGTCTAATCGTTGCTTTTTTTAGCCATTTGCAAGGAATGTTCACAAGGACGATCCGTCTTTTGGAAGCTGGAATAAAGCCAGTGTAATGTGTTCCCTTGGGTGTTATCTGTACTCCTAATTTAAGTTGTACTCATTTCATGTTGTGAAAATCGTTGAGCTTTTTTCCTGAAAGAATTGGTCTTTCTTTAGCTATGTTTTTGATGGGACGCCTCCCGATTTGAAGCAACAAGAGCTTGCAAAAAGGTATTATGGTGCTTGTTTTGTATTCATCATTTGATCTACTTTCAGTTAGAGTATGGTTGGATGATTGGTAATGGGGACTTCAGTATGGTAAATGCAGAATCTTGAAAAGAGCTGATGCAACTAAGGAACTAAATGAGGCTCTAAAGGTTAAATCTCTTAGTATAATGTCCTTGCAAACAAAATTTTATATCTATCGTCATTCTGACATAACATCTTCTCCCCCTGACTTATCCCAATGACAGTTTTCGTCTCATCATTTTCTGGTTTACAGAATTTCTCACAGCATAATACTTTCATTGTCATTGCAGACCGGAAGCAAGGAGGATATTGAAAAGTTTAGTAAACGAACAGTAAAGGTTAGCTTGTAGACTGCTTTGAATTTTTTGCCCAATAAATTCTGCAAGCGTTCTCTGACGATAGAAGTGGTTCTTATTATAATTGGCTCCTTGATGAATAAATATAGCCTCCATCCTCAGTTGGAGGTAACTCTGAGCGGATAGTTTCTGGATAAAAGAAAAAACAATAGAAAGAATTTGTAAATCAGTCCTTACCAACAAATTATTCACCTTAAAAGAAAAAGAGAAAAACCTTGCAAATCAATATGAGTAGAGAATGTGCCCATGATTAGAAAAATTATTTGTGGAGATTCTCATTTGTTTAACCAATAAACTGATTAAATTAAATTTTGTCAAAATACAATAATACAATCAACTGCATTTTTTGGTTCCATAAAAGGGCATGGACCCTTTTCTTACTTTTACGAAAATTAGTTCCTCGAAAGACATCACCAGAAAGATACTTGGAGTTGCTAGGATAAGATAAGCCTTCTAGACTTGTCCTATTCTACATTAGATCTCATCAGTACTGTGTACGTACCAAAAATTGTGTCTGAATTTTTATCTGGTACATGGAAACAACCTGGTTTCTTTAAGTCAATGGAACCAAGAATTCAGCTTGACATCAACTTTGAAGTTCAATTAGTCAAATATGTCCTGTGACATTGGAGATATGTGTGATGCAACACTTCAGTTGCTAGGAGTCTGATGCATTTGGTTTCTTGCTTTTTTTCCTTTTCAATTTTATAAGCTACAATGCTATACATTTGGAAGCAATTTTGGGCAATCACTTTTTACACAGGCTACAGAGCAACATTATGAAGACTGCAAAAAGCTTCTTAGACTTATGGGAGTACCCGTGATTGAGGTGATGCAATAGAATAATTTCTTAAATTTCTCTGCTTTCACATGGTAATCTTTACACTAGTCCTTTGGCTTGGGAAATCTTCAGTACCCTTTTTTTCTAGAGGAAAGATTAATTTGCTCCTTTGTGATTTTTCTTGGTAACTCCTTAGGCTCCTTGTGAAGCAGAAGCACAGTGTGCCGCACTTTGCAAAGCAGACAAAGTAAGTATATCGCTTTTCGTGATTATGTGATAAGACATAGTGCCATAAAAATCCTGGGAAACCGTAATGCATATTTTTCACGCCAGTATTGCCATGAAATTATTCGTAGAGTTTTTTGTGAAATCTTGGACATCTATTTACATTGAAAGCTATGAGTTTTTCTTTTATAGAAAGAAGTTATTACTTCTGCATGCAGAGCACCTATAGGTTCATGACTTTAGAATGTACCCTTGACAAAAAAAGGATGCACTTCAACCTATGCGCTTATGCTGTGAGTGTTCCCCATGCACTATTGAAATATTTCCATACTTTATTTGCATATCAGGTTTATGCTGTGGCCTCTGAGGACATGGATACCCTAGCTTTTGGAGCTCCACGGTTTATCCGCCATTTAATGGATCCAAGTTTCAAAAAGATCCCAGTGATGGAATTTGAAGTCTTGATGGTATTAAAAAATTATTGAACAATTCTAAGTGCACACATTTCTGATTCTATGTTATGTTACAGATTTTGGAGGAATTGAACCTCACCATGGATCAATTTATAGATCTTTGCATACTCTCTGGTTGTGATTACTGCGACAGCATAAGAGGTAATTGCTTGCTGATGGTGTTTGTTGTCTAGGGAATGGGACTTACTCATCTAACTCTATACAAAAGCAAATAAAAACTGTATAAATTGCGAAGCATGTTTTTGGTTATTATGAGAAAAAGGTTATTCCCTGAATTTGAAGTACATATTTTTGTCCAGATTAGGAGAAAAAATTTAACATTTATGCCCTTTAATTGTGTATTGGCCCGTTGTTAATTCATTGGATTAAGTAGAAAGTGTTTGTAGTGGTAGCGGCTGAATTTTGCTTTCGCTTCTGCTAAGAATTAGATAAAAAACTAACATTTGGATAACAGTTCCCGCTAATATTTAGCTCGTGTGAAGTTTGGGATTACATTTATATTTTGAAATATGTTATCACTGTCAATTCACCCGAACACGGATGTGCCAAATACCTTGTTTTACCCAGGCTAATATTCCCTTTTACGTTACAGTTGCACTGATGCCAGGATAGTTGAATGATTATTGCGTTTATCAGGTATTGGTGGAGTGACTGCTTTAAAACTAATTCACCAACATGGCTCAATCGAGCGTATTCTGGAAAGTATTAATAAAGAAAGGTGCGTCATACGTTTATTTTTAATAATTCTTTTTGATAGCACTTATGTTATGTTTTCCGGAGCTATCAATTTATCCATCCCAACAAGAATTAAAGTTGGGTAGAATACAATCCAAAGATGTTTATTATTTCAACTTCCAGTTTTGTATGTGATGTGATAATGAAGAATGACTCCAAAGGAGTTATAAAGAAAGTAGTTAAATAACAAATACTATTGGAATAAAGAACTCTTTGAAGCAGGCCTTGGATCCTATTTTGTATTCCTTTGATTTCATTATTAATTAAGTTTTCCCTTTAAATTTTAATGAATTAGAGTTTGGTGCCTTTTTGAGATTCAACTCCGCTGGGTAGCTTAATAAACCGTGTGACTTGGTTTTAATACTAAGCTGATGCTAGTTAGTATTATTATAGCATTGATGGGTGAGAGTTAATTTTACTGTATCACTGGAGGTTACATGCCATTCATCGTGCACATGAGACAGAATAAATCAGAGTAGAAATTTTTAAAGTGAGTGAACATTTCATATCAACAAATTACTTTGAAAAATGAAACCTATACTTTATGTCTCGTCACTATGCCAAGTGACTTCTCTGTTCCTTCCAATGCTTTAGGCATACTACTGTCCAACCATCGAAATAGCTGTGGGACTTATTTGAGTTTTGACCGACAACCCATTGAAGGAACGCGATACATATATGATCGCGTTCGTTCAATGGACAATGGGTTGTCGTTTAAATCTCGAATCAGTCTCACAGTTGTTTCAATGGCCGGAAAGTAGTATGCCTAATAAATTGGAAGGAGCGGAGAAGTCACTTAGCAAAGTGACGAGGCATAAGGTATTGGTTTTATTTTGCAGATTAGTTTGTTTATGTGTATGAAGTGTTCACTCAATTTGAAAAATTTTGTATTCAGATTCATTTGGTTCTTCTGTGCATGATGTTGCCAATCATAGATGTCACATACTTTTTGGGTGTCACCTATTGAAGGTATATGTTTCCACTTTTTTTTGGGGTTGCATCTTGCTTTCTTCCCTATTTATGATTTATTAAAGAATTCTCCGGCTGTTGATAAATGCATGCTTTGACAATATGACTGTATACGCCACCTATGATATTATCTGACAGAATTTGATGTGTAACTTGAAAATAATTATTAAGTTAATCTCTCTGAAAGATGGTTGAAGTGCATATATTTTGGTCAATCAACATTCAAGGACTATGAATAATTGTTTTACAAGTATGGCAAGTGCAATAAATCTTGTTTTTTAATGATTATTTTCGTTTATTGTGCATGTAGACTTTGAAATATTTTGTAATAAATCCTCTTCACGCAGATATCAAGTACCAGATGATTGGGCATATCAAGAGTCTCGAAGGCTCTTTAAAGAACCATCAGTTTTGACCAACGATGATCAACTTGAGCTAAAGTGGACTGATCCAGATGAAGAAGTGATTCACACTGTCATAAATCTTTAGATTGCTTTGGTTTCCTGTATTGCATTTTGATGGCGAATGACTCATTTTATTATTTCTTCTTTAGGGGTTGATAAGCTATTTGGTAAATGAAAATGCATTCAACAGAGACAGAGTAACTAAGGCACAGTCACTGTTTCCCTACCATCAGAAATTATAAACCTTACCAAATTGTTGCTAATTCTATAATATTGATATATTTAGGCAATAGAAAAGATCAAGACTGCCAAGAACATGTCGTCCCGGGGACGGTATAAGCAATTTAATGAAAATATCAAATTAGTATTTTACCATTAGATTTAGTACCATTTCCTCAAGCTATTTTTTCTCAACAGGTTCGAATCATTCTTCAAACCAGTGGTTGGCACATTAGGACCTGCTGAAGGAAAGGTAAATTGTTTTTCCTTGTTATATTCTTGCTGGTTGATAGCTGGATTAAACATTTCAAATTTGACAGCGTGGTAAAACCTGGATAATAAGCTCCTTAAAATGGATCTTTCATGTCACTTTCCATTTGTCTATTGGCTGCAGCTTACATATGATGCTCATATTAATGTGCGTTTCATGAGGGTGGCCCGTTATACCCAAAATTCTTTAAAGGGTAAATTACAAAAGCTATCCCTAAGGTTTGGTCTAATTACAAAAAAAGTCCGCTTTAAGGTACTACAAACACTCCCTTGTGGTTTGTGTTTGTTCTACAAATACTCCCTCAATGGTGCAATTTTGTAAAATATAAAACAAATGTCAAGGGGATATTTGTAATTTTAATATATATACATATATATTGGTAATTAGACTAAACCTCGGCGATAATTTTTGTGATTTTACCCTTCATTAAAAGGGGGATAAAGCATTTGGATGGGAGGATTTGGATTTGGGGAGAGGATTTGGGGGGAGCATTTCAAATGATTCCAAATAAGAATGATTTGATTTCCTCCAAAATGACTTCAAAAATAGCTTCCAAGGATTTGAAATCCATTATAAAATTACTCCATCCAAACAACATCAATGGATTTGTTATCATGGATTTGAAATCCTTAGCTCCAAATCCATCAATCCAAATGGAGCCTAATTGTTTATGAATGTATATGTTTATGCATACTCATCATCTACAAACCTATCTGATTGCTCTATTGGGAAGTTAAAATCAAAATTTGTTATTATTGCTTGATGTTTGGTAACAATGTTTTGGACTTCTAAACTTTTTGCTTTACTATTTTTTTCATATCTGCTCTTGCTGGAGAAGTTTACCCTCCAAAGACCATAAGGCTCCATGTAGATAGATGGATTTGGAGCTATGAATTTTAAATCCATAATAACAAATTCATTGAGGTTGGAGTCATTCTATAATGGATTTCAAATCTTTGGAAGCTAATTTTGGAGTCATTTTGAAGGATTTCAAATCAATCTTAAATGGAGTCATTTGAAATCCTTCTTCAAATCCAAATCCTCCCATCCAAATGCAACCTAAGATAATAGATGAATGAATCACATGAGATGCTTTCTGTACTTGTAAATCACTCATCTCTAATCGGTTAAAATGACACTTGATACTGACCAACAGGGAAGTAGATGTGTTCTTGCAGTTCCAAAACCAGTAGTGAAGCTTAACAAGTACTTTATTGGAGCATCTTTTCATTCTGAGGCCATTGGCAGCATAGGCCTCTCATCTGTAGATCTGTGCTCGAATCAGTATATGTTGTTTCCCAGAAACTTATGCTGTGGTGCATGAAGCTGAAAAGGTACGATCAACCTAGATCTGTAACTACTTTATACTTTAGTTAATTCACTTGATAGCAATGAAGTTGTTATAAGTAATTTTAGTTTGTGTAAAAAGATAACATTAGTTTACATGGGTCGCATGCCAGCAGTGGACTCCAAGGTCTAGCCTTTTGAATGGATACCATATAAGAGGATGTTTTTTCATACTAAATAACTTAAGTTGTCAACAGGTAAATGAGAAAGTTGTGCCGGTCAGCATTTCTTGTAATAAGTTACTGGGATAATTCCAAAACAAGAAAAAAAGAAAAAGGAAAAACCTGTACGGTTTGGGTAATTGCTAAAGAACCCAGAGAAGTTTTAGAATTACAGAATCATGTTCGGGTTTGATTCCGTCTTGTATATTCACTCTAACCGCTAGTTGAACTGATGGAATTTGCTGACGTGTCATCAAATATTTTACAATTATATCTCAGTTTTTCTAAATATTACAAATAGCACAAACTTTTCGTCTTACATCGTACAAATACATTCCCTTAACTTTTCTAAATATTACAAATTTTTATGAAAAAACCTAGAGAAGTTTCAAAATTAGAGGTTTGATTCCGTCTTACATTTTGCCGCAACCGTTTGTGCTATTACAAATACATCCCTAAACTTTTCAAATATTACAAATAGCCCAAAGCAAAATGTAAGACGGAATCAAACCTCTAATTTTGAAACTTCTCTAGGTTTTTTCATAATCACCCAAAACCTTGGTTTTTCATTGCCTCATAAATCACACCTTTCCGTTTTCTACATTTTGTTTTTGAGACTAACACTTGGGAGTATTCCTCAAAGAAGTGTCGAGGCGTACTCCGACCTGCTTTTTCTTTTTTAGAATTGATTTCCCAACGTGTTGTATGAAATGTATAATACTTGTTTTGGTCGTGCAACTTAATGGCAGGATGCTGCTGAGAAAACTCAGAAGAAAACTAGTCGTCAACGAGGAGACAAAGTTTTGATGGGGTAAGTAGTAGTTGAAGTCCTAAAATTGGTAACTTTACTACCTGTATTAGACTCTTGTTGCCCAGTTTATTCATAGCATCATAAAGCTCCTAATAGTTTATGAACTATTTTTAAAGCTGATAAGATGTTATATCTTATTCAAAATTGTAATATGTTCAATATAAGTGTTTTTAGGGTCATGTCTCGGATTTTATGTTTTAAGGGCTCCATACAATCCCCCTTTTTCTGATTCTGCAAAAATTATAGGGATAATTACAAAACCACCCCTAAGGTTTAGTCTAATTACAGAAAAACTCAATTGTCTTTCCAAAGGACAAATACTACCATTGACATTTGTTTCTCTTTACGAATCACCCTCAATTGAACCTTAAGGGAGTGTTTGTAACACTATAATGAGATATTTGTAATTTTGAAAGATAATGTGGTCTTTTTGTAATTAGGCTAAATCTCTGGGGTGTTTTTGCAATTATTCAAAAATTATATGTATAGTTTTCTGACAGGTTTATATAAGAAAATTATATGTTTCCTGTATACTTGTATGAAAAAAAAAAGTCGAATCAGAGTGCTAGCTTTCTTGACTCGGGGTAGCGATACAGAGAGGATCTACACTCACAACAATAGTTAACATTCCCTTCTAAATCAGATAGATTCATATCTGATATGTTCTAAAATTGACTATTTGTCCGCTCCAAAAATGTCTGTGATCGAAGTAGATAGTTCTGTGAACGAATGGATCGTATCAACTTGGAAAATGGTACGGTTTGGACAAACTATATGATTATCACCGCTTTGTGAAAAATCGTTGGGTATGAATATGTTAGATACTTGTGACTCGATGGTTGAATTATCGATGTACAAAGAAAATATTTTGTTGCTATCCATGCATAAAATTATAATAATAAAAAGGGCGATCTTGCCAATGGGACCAGTGCAGTTGATTGTTGTTCTCAATCTATTAGATTGTATTAGAGAAATGATTATTCCCTTTGTGCCCCATTTTGCAAATCCAAAATAATGAATTGGGATGTTCCCTAATACATATAATATGATATGATTGATTATGAACTTTAATATAGACACAGTATAGGCTTTTGGTATTCTTAAAATTTTCATAAAATCAGGAAATAAAGTAAGGCCCTGTGAGTGTTTGGCCACACTCTGTGGTCCTTTCCTCTCGCACATTGAGTGTTTGGACCCTGTAGCCAGTGGGATCACCTATGTAATTCTCCAATATTTGATTTATAATTCGCATGTCCAAGTCTACCAGAAATTTCCCGTACATTCCAAAATAAGGATCCGTTTGTCAGTTAGTAATGAAGGAAGAGTTACCTTTTTTCTGTCCGTGAAGATCTCAACAGAGCGCCTTTTACTCCTTTTACTCCTGATAGGCCATGAACAGATCCGAATCATTCTCAATGAGTCCATACGAAGTGATTCTATTTTTTCCATCAGGTCGGCTTTTTTGTGGATTTTTTGTTTTGATTTTTTCAATGGACTGCTTCTATCTCTAAAGAAGTACACTAACTAGTGATCTCATGAAAGGGAATACAGTAAAATAATAACTTTCTTTCTGTTGCACCACACCACACTACAGAAAAAATCGTCTACCTATAAAAATCAGAGGTAAATATTAAGATAAAAATATTGAAAATAAAATCATTGCAGATAAATATTTACCAATATAATCTAAAGTTGTTGGATTATAAATAAATAAAAAAGGCCATGTAATCACACCTTAATATCATGGCTTTTTGGTTTAGAAGTATTTTTGATGAATTATAAGTAAATAAATTAAAACATTTTCGATTTCATGTTTGACGAGGTAACTCTAACAACGAGGCTTGTTGCATATTTATTGAAGTTATCAATAAGAAGTTAGAATAAATGTACATTCATGAGGATTTCAAACTATAAAATTCAATTTACTATATTTTGTATATATATAATTGTCACAAAGCTTTGGCACTGAGTAAGCATAATTAATAAAAATGGAAATAATATCTTTTTTTTTTCCTTTTTTGGGGGTAGGTGGGATTTGAGTAAGCAAAAAAAAAAAAAAAAAGTCTAAATACCACCCAACATTAAATAATTACAAATCCGTATGATGAAAGACTAGTAGGTGATTATTTTGTATCACAACTTATAGTAAAAGTTACATTTAATATACCAACCAATATTAGACAGCATTACAAAAGTTTGGTAGTAAAATTAACATTTGATTGCGTCAGATAACAACAGCTCTTAGATAGATGTAAACTGCTTGAATCAAGTCAAATAAAATGTTCATTTGATTTATATTCAAATATAAATAAATTGAGCCGAGTTAAAGATATCAATAAAATTTGGTTGGAAATTTTTTTAGTCGAAATTGCAACAAATTGAGTTTGGTTTGAAATTTTAACAACAAACAAGTTTCGAGTAGCTATATGTATTTTACATGTACATTATTATTTTCGTTGAGCAAGTTAAGATTTAGCTAAATTTTAAATTTTATCGAAGAAAAAAAGTATGAATACTTTGTGTTTTACACTTTATGAGTCGAAGTTTCAAGGAAGATTTAATGACAATCTTGAAAGTGAAATGTAAGCAGGGGCGTTTCCTTCTTGATAATGTGGGGGCTAAAGTTTTATATATTTTTTTAAAATATTTATTTTAGTTTTAAATATTTTTTTTTATTGATTTAGCCCCCAAAATATATACGTCTAATTCCACGTAAGTATACATTTTCTCGACCTACTTAGTAACATAAAAAAAATATATATTATTTTAATGCATGTTCCAATTGTAGCTACCTAAATGTTGAAAGCTTAGTGTCAACAATAATATACGTTTGGAAAAAGAAAAATTTGCAGAAAATACATGGTAAAACCTTAATTTATTGTTGGGAGCTATTCCAACACATTTTACGCAATTTTTTTCCCAAAACAATAGAAATATATTCATAAATCAAAACAAATTACACTATCGACTAGCAAAAGGGCCACCTCAAACAGACATAAATGTCAAGGGGAGAACTCCGCATGAGAGGAAAAACAATTGCTTTTCGAGGGAGTAAAACAAGATTCAACTAAAAAAACAAAACACAAAATAGACTAAAACAAAGTACTCTGAAGGAGACTAAACCACTCCCAAAAAGGAGGACTAGACATCGCTTAAGGAAAACCCACAACTGGAACAAATTCGCCACAAGCCGAAAAGCATCGCATGCATCACACGCCGCAAGAAATGAAACCATCGACCGCATACGAGTTCCGCAAATCAACCAGGGAAAAAGACACACAAAAAAAACATAACAAAAGCAAAGACAAATCTAAAAATATACAGAGAAGACCAATATAACCGGGCAAAAAAAAAAACGACCTCTCCCTCCCTCAAATCCCATCACATCCCATCATCACCAACACCACCTCCAAACACCATTTTCAAGCACATTCCAATTGGAGCAACCTAACTGGTTGAAAGCTTAGTGTCAACCATAATATATGTTTGGAAAAAGAAAAATTTGCAGAAAAACACATGGTAAAAGCTTAATTTGATGTTGGGAGCTATTCCACACATTTTACAAAATTGACTAAGTTAGAATTTGTCGAAATGTCTAACCCAATTAAATTGGTCCTTAATTGGAATTACATGGACTTTTGTTATATTATTTTATTTATTGTCGGACACCAAATCCCAAAGTCCTTACTGTGTATAATCCATTTCATCTCATTTGTAAAGTATGTAATCATTTTATACGAGAAAATTACAATTTTAGTCCCATAAAATATGGGGCATGCAATTTTAGTCTCATGATTTTAAAACAGTCCCATTAGAATATTTTCGTTGTAAATTAAAATTAGTTCCGCCGTTAAGTTTTCCGTTAATTTTCTTGCACTTTTGGTCCCCTCCTTAAAATTAAAAGATAATTGTAAATAAATATAAAATAAATTTAAATAAGTGTAAAACATAACAGTAACTTAAACATAGGTATAAAATAGTAAAAAAAAATATTTATACAAGTCTATAATTTAAGACTAATTATAAAACAACTATAAAATAATAAAACATTTAGTTACATAACTCTAAAATATAATAATAAATATTGTTTTTATATTAATAATAAAAAATAATTCACAAATACTTAAGCAGTATTCTAAACAAATTGAACATTGTCCGCCTCTAGAATCAATCATGCAAATATGGACACATCTACCATATATACTAAAAGAAAAAAAAAAGTTGACATGTGTCATCACTTTATAAATTTTAGGCATTTGTTAACTTCTCATCCTCCCAATTCCACACATAGTGGCTTCACATTTATCTATGTGACAATTCTATGTATAGAATTAAAATATAACAAATTTTAATGAAGATTCTAAAAAATAAGATATAATCCCAAAAAATAAAAGATTTGTTCACAATTAGCTTGGAAAATATCAAATCTATCCGAATATTTTATTGAAAAATATTTTATTAGTTCACACTATATATTTTTGAATTTAAAAGATAAAAAAATTAATAGATAAAAAATAATCCAAAATTCAAGATTCTATTTACGCTATCTTATCAATTTTGTGACACTAAAATTTTATCTTTTGACAAATTCCGTATAATACACAGGGGTGTTATTCTAGTAGACTAATAAAAAATCAACACATATATAAGTCATCAAAAGGACCTAGGAGACCCACAAATGTAAAAATTCAATTTCTAGATCCTTAACAAGAACACATCAAATTAAAATCATCATTCAATCATAACTCTAATACACCAAACTCATAATATGAAAAAAATATTATAATACTTTTATCTAAAAAAAAAAAAAATATTATAATACTAGAATCTTGTTGGGTCCAATCACGTGCACGGCACGGAGGGCCCCTCAATGCTTCAGTCAAATAAATAGACCAAAAAAAAAACCCAAGTTTAAAAAGTAAAAAATAATATAAAATAAATAATTATTTAATAGTGAACAAGGGACTACAAATTCTTGGCTTATAAATAATCCAACCAACCAATTTCCTCAAAACCCACCTTTTTCTCTCCCAAAAAGAGTTCATCTCCATTTGCTTATTATTACACCCTTTTTCTTCTCATATTTATAAGCACAAAAACAAAAACATATATACTTATAAAATATAAGTGTTTTTTTTTTTGTTTTTGTTTTTTAAGCCATGGCTGGTTGTGGTGTGTGTGGAGTGGTGGTAATGTTGGCTGTAGTGATGTTGAGCAGCAGAGTTTCTGCAGATCCAGACTTGCTTCAAGATCTTTGTGTTGCTGATCTCACTTCTGGTATTTATCCCTTTTTATTATTTAATATTTACTCTTTTTTTTTCTTTTTTTCTTTTTATAGTTTATCTTCTTTATGTGATCCTTATCATATATGCTCTCAGTAATTTTGAGTTACTTTCATTTTTCTCTTTTTTTTTTTTCCTTTTTAAATTTTCATGCATATAGAATGAGATTTTCTATTCCACGTTTTTATTCAGAATATCATCTACATCTACAGTAATATTACAATTGTTTATATTCCACATTTTCACTGTATTGACTATTGGATGAATGTTACGAGTACACGATGATATCGTTATCGTAACATGTGTAATTAATCAATACAATGGAATAAAAAGTGGATTAAGGATATGGAGAATATTCTTTTTTAGAGTCTAATTGTTGCTGATCTCACTTCTGGTATTTATTCCCATTTATTTTCTTTTTCTTTTTTTATAGTTTATCTTCTTTCAATGTATAAGACTCCAAGTCAACAAGATTTCTTGAAATGTGATCCTTATCATATTTGCTCCCACTAATTTTGGATTAAAAAAAAAATTGGGTTACTTTCATTTAATTTGTTTTGTTTTCAATTTTCTTGCTGCATTTTCAATTAGTTAAGATTTCCTATTTCACGTTCTTATTTCAATAATGACGAATATCACGTATACATGATGATGTTATAATCGTTCTTATTCCACCGTATTAGATCAATGTCACGAGTACACGATGTTATAATGGGGGAATTTTTAAAGTACCCACTATGGATAGTGGATATTGTTTTCTATCCCATAGACATAAGAAAACTCTTTTTTACCCAATTTGACAAAAATGCCCCTCCTCTAATTTGAAGATTTTGAATTTTGAACAGTACAATTAATGTTTTTCTTGAAAATCGTGTACACTTCCCTCCAAAGCCACACACATATGTATAAAATCGTATAAATATATTGTGTCTATATCATGCCAACCCTATGTACATATACATATACATATCGTGCCTCATTTAATATTAGACACGATATCGTGCCTCTTTTAAAATTGGACTAGAAAATGAGGCACGATATCAAATAAATGTTCGTGCCTATACATATACATATTTCCCATTCTAACTTTTTGCTTTAACTTTTGCTTTAACTTTTTGCTCTAACTTTTTGATTTAACTTTTTGCTTTTAATAAGGTACCAAATAACGTGCCAATATAGAAAAGATATTGTGTCTCTAGTTAAAATAGGCACGATATCGTGCCTAAATTTAATTGAGGTGCGATATCGTGCCTAAATTTAATTGAGGCGCGATATCGTGCCTAAATTTAATTAATTGAGGCGCGATATCGTGCCTATATATTTGCACAAGCACGATATCGTGCTTAATTTTTGACCGAGGCACGATATATCGTGCCTAATTTTAACCGAGACACGATATATCGTGCCTTTTTTATGTATATGTACATATTCTAAAAAATTATCTATTATGAAAATTGTTTCAATAAAATTTAAAAATATTTGTAATTTATTAAAAACTGTCAAAAATCCACAAAATCATTTTAAAATCTAAATATTAAAATCTATAATTTATTTTAAAAATAAAAAAGAATCGAAAAAAATCTATAATTGTTTTAAAATCTAAATATTAAAGATTATAATTTATTTTAAATATTGAAAATTAAAAAATAAATAAACTTTTTTAAACATTTGCCATTATCTAAAATATGGAAATTTATTTAAAAGTCTCAAAAATTGTTCAACACCATGAAAAGTGGATTAAAAAATGAAAATTGTTAAAGGCTTTTGAAAAAAAAAAATCAGATTTTTATAAAATATAAAAAGTGAGTAGAGGAAAAATAAAGAGATTGGGTCCCATCTACTTTTGCATTTAAAATTTAAGGGTATTTGAGTAAAAGAACCACAAAAGTGGGTAGAAAATTATGTTTTTATCCTAAATGTCAAAAACTCTTGCATCTATTCCAAGTGGGTAATTTGCTATATTTGCTCATGTTTTTTAATAGACAATTTTTAGAATATGTACATATACATAAAAAAAGGCACGATATATCGTGTCTCGATTAAAATTAGGCACGATATCGTGCCTCGATCAATTAAATTTAGGCACGATCTCACCCCTCAATTAAATTTAGGCACGATATCGTGCCTATTATAACCGGAGGCACGATATCTTCTCTATATTGGCACGATATTTGGTACCTTGTTAAAAGCAAAAAGTTAAATCAAAAAGTTAAAGCAAAAGGTTAAAGTAAAAAGTTAAAGCAAAAAGTTAGAATGGGAATATGTATATGTATATGCACGAACGTTTATTTGATATCGTGCCTCATTTTCCGATCAATTTTAAATGAGGCACGATATCGTGTCTAATATTAAATGAGGCACGCGATATCGTGTCTAATATTAAATGAGGCACGATATGTATCGACACGATAAAAAGCGCACGATATGCATGATATTTACACGATTTTGGGCACAATATGTATATGTATATGTACATGGGGTTGACAGGCGTAGATAGGGGGCGGGGGCCCCATCAAGACACCCCAAATTTTTTTGTCCGTTTTTAGTGGAAAAAAATTAAAAAAAAATTTATATGTGTTTTTTAAAGAGAAAAAATAATTGAGCTAGGGGAAAATGAGGGGAAAAATTTTGGGCTAGGGGTACTAAATGGCATTTAGTACGCCCTGGTTGACACGATATAGACACGATATGTTTATACGATTTTATACATAGGTGTGTGGCTTTGGAGGGAAGTGTACACGATTTTCAAGGAAAACATTAATTGCACCAGTTTCAAAATTCAAAATCTTCAAATTAAAGGAGGGGCATTTTTGTCAAATTGGGTAAAAAAGATGTTTTCTTTACGTACATAGATAGAAAACAATATCCACTATCCATAGTGGGTACTTTAAAAAATCCACCTAAAAAATAGAACATGAATATGGAATAGGTGATATTGACTCAATATTCTTTTTTAGAGTTCTAATTGTTAAATAGTTTCATTGAATTATATGATATATATGGTGGATATTGATTTGCATTAATGCTCTAAATTAGTCCCACTGACCCCAACTACTCTTCACTTCAATTCAACTCCGTTCTCAAATTTCCAAATTTTCGGTGTGCAAATTAAATTTTACTTTTCTGTTACCTCAAAAAATTTAATTGATATGCATATATAATTTCTTCTCTTTTACAGCATTAGCTCTTAAACTAATTTCTAGTGTTTTTTGCATTTAAAATTATTTAAAAAGATAATTACAAAAACTACTCTAGGTTTAGCCTAATTACAAAGAACTCAATTTATCTCCTAAAATTACAAACACCCTTAAAGTATTTCAAATAGCAAAGTAGGGACTGGGCCGTTATTTTTGAAGTTCAGTGTGACCCAGTCTACGAAAATACACTTAAAATTTTGGCCAATAGGATGAGATCGATTTTCGGGGCGAATGGATTGGGCTTCCAAGAACACAACCCAGTCTGGCCTTTTCCGGCTGAACCAAAATTGACAGCTATACTTGTAAAAGAGAAAAAAAAAAAACAAAAAAAGTCAATAGGTTTCCGCAATTTTGAAAATAATTGGTTTTCTTTAATTAGACTAAATATGAGGGGTTATTTTTAATTAACCATAAGTACTATTATTTGTTTTGTTTCTTATCATGCAAGTAACATCAGTTTTATTTCTGTGTGTGTGTGTGTGTGTGTGTGAAATTTAAACAAACAGCTGCGAAGGTAAACGGATTCACCTGCAAATCAAACGTGACGGCGGAGGACTTCTTCTTCGCCGGCCTAGCCAACCCCGGCGCCACCAACACCACCGCCGGATCAATCGTCACCGGCGCCAACGTCGAGAAAATCCCCGGCCTAAACACCCTCGGCGTTTCCCTCTCCCGAATCGACTACGCCGCCGGCGGCCTCAATCCGCCGCACACACACCCACGCGCCACCGAGATCGTCTTCGTTCTCGAAGGCGAGCTCGACGTCGGCTTCGTCACCACCGCCAACGTCCTCATCTCCAGATCTATCAAAAAGGGGGAGATCTTCGTTTTCCCCAAAGGTCTCGTCCACTTCCAGAAGAACAACGGGAAATCCCCGCCGCAGTCATCTCCGCCTTCAATAGCCAGATCCCCGGGACCCAATCGATCGGCGCCGCCTTGTTCGCGGCCACGCCGGCGGTGCCGGATGATGTTCTGACAAAGTCGTTTCGTGTGGGGACCAAGGAAGTTGAGAAGATGAAGTCCAAGTTCGCTGCACCTAAAAAATGAGAGAATTAATTAATTATTAAAATTTTAATTTGTGATTATTGAGAATTACTAATTGGAAATTTTAAGGTTTTTGTGGGGGTGAATAATAATTTTCATTATTTTTCATATACAGAATACAGTTGGGAAAAAAAATAAAATTGTTGGGAACTTGTAACACGAGGAATTTCTTGGTTTTTTATGTGGTCATAAATAAAATTGAAAAATAAATCATATTGTTGTTATGGGAATAATTGGATTTTTCCCATTTTGAAAGAAAGCAATATGGTTGATATATTATAATTCCAAATATTGATATTTACCCCGTTAGAAATCATGTATAATAGAACCTTGATAATTTATACTCAATTAAATATTAGTCTCGCTTAAATAATACTTTCAGTTGTTTGAGACTTGAACAACATCTTTGAAATAATATGTTAAATATATTAGATAATATATATACGAGAATTCATATAGACCACATGTAATATATAAATTAATTACTCCTAACTATATAGTAAATTTATAATTAATATATAAAAATTTCATAAAAAATATGACTCAGTTATCATTTGTGTCTTGTCGAAATTGATACCACTTTAAATCTTTATCTCCTTTTTTGTTTTAGTTTTTGACGTGATTTTCTCATATCTCAACAAAATGGCACATTGAATAAGTATGCATTGTAAGTTGAACAATGTACCATGTATTAATTAATTAAGCATATAAGTAAATTTTCATTGCTTTTAATATAAATAAATTTGTCCCTAATAGGTGGTTTTTATTTGTCTTCCATAGGTGTATTTAATTGTCCTCGATAGGTGACTTTTCTTTTAAGATACTAAGTTTGTCCCATATGTGGGATTATGTTTTAAAGATCGGATGAGCCATTACCCGAGAATACGTGGCGTAAAGCGAGATCATCTTTCATTCGTGTTTTGTCCGGCGCATCCGCTATAATTCGATTCTATAGATAGGTTAGATCTAGTTAGGTTTAAAAAATTTGTTTGAGATCTATATAAGTTCATAATCTTGCTTTAAACTTGCAAATTTGTTTTACACTTTTTATTTTATTGTAAGTTTCTTTTGATGAATAAACGAAATTCATTTTGATTCTCAGAAAAAAAAATAAGCAGATAAATCATACTTTGATAGATAATTAAGTTATCAGTTAATCTATTTATTAATTTATCATACTAAATTAATAGATTTTTGGAAAGAGTTCAAATGTATTTTGGAGGATTCATGAAGTGTAGACTTACGAAACATTTTCTTTAAGGTTTCCCCTAAGTAAATATTATTAGTCGCAGTGTCTGATATTTGATTTCAGTTTCCAAAAACACTAAACCTGGTAAAAGTGAAACCAAATTGCAGCCAAATACAACCCTAAATTTTTTTTTCAAGTTTAAATTATACCAAGAGCCTGAACATTTATTTGTTATAATATTTCATTGATTGTCAATATTTGGTTCAACAACTAAAAAAACAATCAAGATTGATCACTTGTATTAAAAGCAATTACAAGAGAAAAAGACATAATAAATTGGCATAGTTTTTATAAAAGTAAGTAGATTAGATAGGAGGTTCTGTTCAACAAATCGCCCATTATTGATGATGTGATCATTATATAAAGCCAAAAGCAGGTGAATTATCAAATCTGTCTCATTGATCTTACATATTTTTGCTTAATTGTTACACCTAAAACAGTATTTTTAACTCTTAAGCTTATTATGAATATTTTCAACAAAGCATGTATTACTCAATGTTCTAAAAAGCTCTAGTCGGAGCGCAGATTTGGGCCAAGCGCCTAAGCGGAGTTTGGGTGGAACCTAGGCAAAGTTGGGCAGACCCTAATCGGAAGAATAATCAAGGCGGACAAAAAGGGCAAGGACTAATCGGACTTAGACAGAAAATTTTAGAACAATGCTATTACTCCTATTCATCTACCATTTCAAAAGTCAAAAATTCTCCAATTCCATGTTGCATATTATATTCCTTTGAATCTCATCCTAGAGATAATTACAAAAACTACCCTAAAGTTCACCCTAATTAAAAAAAAAAAAAAAACTTCAATTATCTTTCAAAATTACAAATACCTTTACCTAACACATACAACATGCCCCCTTTTGATGCCCTCTTGAGGTTGCAATTCTGTAAACTTAAAAGTTAAAACAAATGTCAGTGCCTGCGGTTTAAGTGCAAAATTAGTCCCGTAACTATAGGAGATTCGTCAAGGACTGAAACTAACACGTCAAGAAAGTACAAGACTAAGATTGTCAACCCCTGGACTAAAAATGCAATTAAGCCAAACGCACGCCAAGTGTATATATTCAGGCAAAATATATACTTCACGCGCATGAACTACGAAATGAAACAGCATGAAACATAGAATTCAACTTGCAAAAAACCGATAAAAAGTTTTTAACCTAATCGTACAACACAAACACAAACACAAACACAAGTTCATATATTACAACATGGCTTTGCCGCAAAAACAGACCAAAGTGAGAAAGGGCACACACACACACAAGCCTTTATAGTTTCTCTATACCTCGACCCGATTATTAGTACAGTCATGCGTTGGCCTTGTTAGAGATGGCGAGTTCAACGGAGATGATGAAACTTGATCGTCCCGCCTCCCTCAGATACTGAACGTCGCCGTTCATAAGCTTCACCAGTTTTCGACTGATGAAAAGGCTGATGCCGTCCTCAGATGCATCCGCCTCATCGCCAAACATTTGGTTCAGCAATTCTTGTGGTACTCCACCACCATGTGTTATCCTGCATTTACATGGTCATATGGTGGAATATGAAAAAATTAACCAAAATTACAAACAATAAATATATTTCACGACAACTTCATCGGTGCGTACTACTCGGACATATGATAAGAAAATATCATACTATTTATCAGAATCTTACTATGAATGCCTACTATTGTCCACTACCAAAACTCCGTCGAAATATTTGGTGTGTGATCGTTGTATGTGTGTGTACTAAGAGATAATTATTAGATAATAAAACAGGGATAATTACAAAAATTACATCCAGGTTTAGCCTAATTACAAAAAAAAATCCAATTATCTTTTAAAATTATAAATTTCCCTTTGACATTTGTTTCTATTTTACAAATTGAACCTCGAGGAGGGAATATTTATTAGGTAAATACAAATTGTAATTTTGAAAGATAGCTGGGTATTTTTATAATTAGGCTAAACCTCACGGGTAGCTTTTGAGATTATCCCTATAGGCTTATAACATATTGGCACATCAATACTCACACTTAAAATGGAATAATTTCACAAAAAATCTTTAAATCATATAATTTGAAGTGATTACTGCTGATAATAATTCAAGCTCACCAATCTTAACTTTATAAAACCCGCAAGACTAACTAGTTGAGATACAGTGTAATACAAAATCAAATCTTGAGATATAGTGTAATACAAAATCAAATCTCAATGGGACTGTAATTTTCAAAAATCTCTGGTTTTTTTTTGTAATTACTGCAAACCTCAGGGGTAGTTTTTGTAACTACCCTTAACTATATTCCTTCACATGTCAGCTAATCAATGTTTAATGCTAGCGCAGGAAAAATAAAACGAGTACTTGCGATTATTGTACCTGAATTCCAAATGGCCGAGCTGAACGGATTCCCCTATAAAATTTTTAGCTAAGGTGGCAGCAACGCCAAGCTGGCCACCTCTCGGCGTGGAATTAACTGAACGAGCAAAAAAGCAGCTAGAACCTGCTGAAGCCTCAAACTGTCCCCGTACAGCGTCTCATTAGAGAGATTTGGATCCAAATTATCGACTATCATGATACCCTTCCCATTGCTCTTCATCATCACTTGACTAATCGAAGCAATCAAGACCTCGTGCAGCTTAAACTCCACCATCTCCAGATCCAAGTACCTGAAAGGAGACAACAGAAAATGTCGTTGAATAAAGTTTTGGTAACTCAATTTGTTGAAGAATCAAAAAACCTAAACCCTAAACTAATAATAAGAATAAGAATAATTTTTCAAAAAAAAAATAAGAATAAGAATAAGGGATGATTACAAATAACCCCTGAGGTTCGGGCTAATTACAAAAAAAAAAAAAAAGACCAGAGGTTTTGAAAATTAAAAACAAAACTCTTGAGGTTTGATTCCGTCTTATTTTTTTACAAAAAGAAAAAAAAAACTGAGGTTCGGATAGTTACAAAAAAATCTAGAGATGTTTCAAAATTACAAAAAGCCCCGTCATGTTTGATTATGTCTTAAATTTAAAGGGTTTTTAAAAGCTTTTGTTTGCTTATGAAGGGGGACAATGCAAGACGGAATCAAACCTCAATGGTTTTTGTAATTTTCAAAAACTCTGGAGTTTTTGTAATTAGCCCAAACCTCAGGGTCATTTTTGTAATTACCCTATAAAGATTAAATTTCTTTAAACTCAGTTAAGTAAAGTTTCACTTTACCCTTCAATTATATGATCAAGATCTGTATCGTCCAGAATTTTGTTTAGCTGAAGTTGACAGTGAAGACTAGTGCGCAGAAGATTTTTCTGCTCATCGTCCAGGTCCGTTCCTTCCATCATCTTTCGAGAAAATATAATCCCGAAAGAGGATTCTTTATCTCCCTCTAATGTAAGCCAAAACCCTCAATCTCTTCGACGCGGTTTGCTCCGATATTCGTTGAACATGAAGTGCTTGTTGGAGCTCCTGACTCGCGAGCTGCAAGAAACAGAATAGCCCCGTCACAGCACCCTCACCGTCCAATTTCTTGCTGACACAGAGCAAACACTCCACGTATTTCCCGTTTCTCGAGAAAAACCCGAACGGTATTTTTCCAGATTCTTGGCCCGTCACCGCGTTGTTGAGCACAATACCGAGGTTCACGTAAGCCTCTTGATTCTTGAGACGACAGCAAGCTTTATTTATCCCGAAGACTTCGCCCAGAAGCATTTTATCGATCACGTCGTCTCGGCGCCACCCGGATAATTTAGTCATAGCTGCGTTCCACTCGGAGCACCAGCCGAACTCGTCTGTCCCGAAAATAGGAGGGATTAATGGGTTGGGATTTTGGACGATGGCTCGGTAATCTCCTTCGATTCTCGTGAACTTGTCCATCATGCTCTTCTGGGTCGTTATATCCTGTGCGATGAAACATACTCCCACGACGCTCTCCTTGACGTCCCTGCTCGCGCAAGCGTTCACGATTAAGCTGATCGGACCAGACTCGCTCCTCGGCCCATGGGTTTTGATCTCAAATTGCACGTTCCGTTCTTCTTTCCCTAATCGAAAATGAAAATTGGTTTATACATTAGCAGAAACAACACAAATCTATGTTTGAGAAAAATAAGGGGAAATAAAGAAAGGACAAACATCTTTTCAATGAACATCATGCAGCATATACAATATTCAACAGGCATATTATTATCGGGTTAATTACAAAAAAATACCCTCGAGTTTCAATCTAATTACACACAAAAAAACATTGTCTTTGAAAATTACAAATACCCCTTGATATTTGTTTCTGTTTTACAAATTGCATGGGGTGTTTGTAATATCTTAAGGGGTATTTGCATTTTTAAAGATAATTGGATTATTTAGTAATTAGGCTAAACCTCAGGGCAGGGTTTTATAATTTACCCTTTAGTACCATCCAAGAGTAGAGTTTCACATCCCATTCAAAAACATACCTTGTACTGCCAATTCCAACATCTTACTCACTGTATCAGCCGACGAATCCTCAACAAAGCGAGAAAATGCCGCCAATCGCACTATCAACCGAAAGACCAGTTAAATCAGCAATTTTAGTATTCCAGCCATTCACAAGACCGTCTACATCAACTGCAAAGATAGGCACCGACGCAGTTTCAATCAATCGAACCATCTCAGACGTCACCGCCTCAAGCTCCTGTATACCGTCGATCTGCAGGTCATTAAGCCTTGCGTGAATTTCTCTGCCGTCCAAATCCTTGTCCTCGCCCTCTTTAAATCGTTTCTTAGAATAAGTTGCAACGAATGGATCGCGTCCATCTCATAATCCTTCCAAGGCAAACTACGAGTCTTCACAACCTCCAAGAACGCTTTAAACGACGACCTAGGATGCATTTTCCTACCGTCATCCTTTTCGCCCGGTTCGTGTTTCGCGCCACCCCAACGAATTTCCGCAGCCGTGTGTGACCTAAACCAGAAAAGCCAATCCGTATCGGTTATTCTTACGGCCGCCATTCCACAGACGGCGTCCCCGAGAGCCAGAGCCCCCGGAAAACCCGCATCGTATAAACTATCCGTACTCAAACCCGTCGAGTCACGGTGGTACTCATCGAGCCACAAAACTATATCGCGAATTTGAAAATCGCTCAGGGTTAACCCCATCCGATACTTTTTACTCTTGTATAATAAAACCGCACCATCGCATTTCACGAGATCCATCACGTTGGGGCTCTGGGACACGATACCTAACGGCGCGTCCCGTAAGAGCATATCGCACAAGAGCGTCTGAGTCCGGAGAATATTCTTCTCTGTCATCTGATTCTCCAATTCCAACTCCTTGTTCACGTGGATCGCAAACACCTGCGCGAGAAACTCGCACGCGTACCGGAGAGGAAATGGGACGAATCTCGGAGTCGTATTATGGCAAACGACTAATCCCCAAAGCCGTTTTCGCTTCTCCGGATGCTGTTCATCATTTCCCTCTTCGTTCCCCTCGTTCACCACGACTGACATCACCAAAGACGCGATCGAGTTCATATTCTCCATATACTGTAGATGGCAACTATGCGGGGCCCGGAGTGTCGAGCCGCACAACGTGAGATCTAATGCAAGATTCCCATCTTGAACCACTTTCACATGATTCGCTCGACAATCACATATCATCCTCACCTTGTTCTTCATGAATAAAAATCGGGCCGCCTGTGGGATATCCGTAGCGGGATAATGCAACCCGGCATATGGCTCGAGGCCTGGCTTCGTGATCTCGGTAAAAACCTCGCCATGATCGTCATCGTGAAATTTATATATCATCACCCTATCATAACCGGTAAGTTCGAAAACTTCTTGCACCATCGTATCACAGAGCCTCTCCATGCTCCCACTCGGTAAAGATTGCAAGCGTGTAATCGCTTTAGCCGCAAGCTTATAGGACTGTAAAGCCCGGCAGCAGTCATCGGGACCTCATGAGGCTTCACAGGCTCAAAGTCAATAATTAAACTACCAGTGACTCGGTGTATTATAGCGTAAAATGGCTTTCGGAAGTTTTACAGTGAACTAAAATCGGGTTTAACAGAGAAACCTCACCGAACCCCAAAGCCTTTTGTAATGCTGCAGCACTAGGAGCAGTAAAAATAGTTCTGATCTCAGATCCGATCCCGAGAATCGGATGGTCACCAACGCTAAAGGACAGCATGGCTCACCATTGTCAGCATTTCGGGAGCGTTTTCGCTATAAGCGATCACTCTGAACGTTTTTCTCATCGAGGGCTAATAAACACCCGAACGGTTGGATAAACTTGCCTTTCTGAATTTGATGGAGGTATGCAGTAGTGACTTTGTCGGACCTAGGTCTTGGTTCTCCAGTAGCAACATTTGTGACACGAACCGAGCTGGAGTAGTCGAATGAACTGCCTGATTCTTGAAATCGGCATGGAGCTTCGCGTCTATGGATGTCTGTGCGATTATTCGGGCGCTATGTCTCGATCTGGCAGAGTTTGTAGAAGACTGACCAGGTTGTGCAGACGACATTTTTTCTTAACAAAAATCTGAACAAGAGAGAAAACAACAAATATGGTTTAAGGAAAAAAATGATCAATTCTCAACTTTAATAAGAAAAATACTTCCTGCTTTAAAATTCAAACATCACTGATCTATATACAACCTATAACAGCAGAAAACAGAGTATTTCCATAATATACTCTATACATCAGTACCAAAAACCCATCAACAGCATTCTATTTACAGGAATTTTAATACATCAACTTTCACAAAACTAAGACAGTGGTACTGATGAGATCTTCTATTGCAAAAGGGCATTTCATCGACTATTCCACGGATGATTGACACGTCTATAAAAGTTACCATATGAAATACCCACAATTTAGGCTTATTTATGCTTCAAACGTAATATGGTAACTTTTATAGACTTGTCAATCATCCGTAAATGGCGGAATAAAAGATTGAAACACCTTTTTGCAACAGAAGATCTCATCCAACAATGGTAAAAATTATCAAATCAATATTATCATCTACTACCAAGCATCAACAAATTGGCTTTCATTTTGCAGGATATTCAAAGTTTTTCAACTTCAATCTACTAAAATCATCATTATGCAAACATCAAAATTCCAGAGAAATATGCAATACCAGATACATGGCCTATAAACAGTTTACCTTATGTGGTTCTTAAACTTCACACACACACACACACACACACACACACACACACACACACACATGAAATTACTGCAATATAAACTTACAATCTTCTTCGCTTAATTTCCCCCTTTTGCCTACTGAATAAAAATTACGAGAAGCAGAGAAAAAGAAAAAGGAACTAACCCTTTTAACTCAGGTATGCCCAGAAACCAAGGAAATCTCGAAATTACAGTGAAACCCCCACTAATAACACGTCGAAGAGCTTGAAATTGAAAATCCCAATAATTTTTAGGTCTCTGGAAATTGAATCCCACCATGGGGTAAAGGTAAAAGAAGCTCAGCTCCTCCAATGGCTGGTTCCGATTTTCAAAGAGTTGAATCACCGCCTCCTCCTCTGATGCTTCCAAAGCCAAAAATAGGGACCACCACACCACCTCAGACCCGTTGCAGCTCAGAGAGCCCACCATTTCTATTAAACAAATATATAAATCTTTATCTGAAACAGATGATTAAACTATACACAGTCTGTGTGTATGACTCTATACACTTCACGGAGGCAGTGTGTGTATCTAGCTAGAAGCCTAGAATGGCAACTTTAACGGGTCGGGTATCTAGACCCAATCAGCTCTTATTTTATTTTTATTTTTTTTTTGTCGACCTATGGTATCCGAATAGTAACTGGGACAAATATTTCACACTTCCTTCGTCTTATCGAAATTTTCATTTATTTTTATTTTTTTTAAGAGATTATTATTCACACACCAAAGGGGAACAAACATAGGCGAAGCTACCTTAGGACGAGTGCGATCGACGGACCCATCTGCGATTCGATCTCGATCGACTATATTAAATTTGATTTGACGCAGTGGAAATTCAACCGAATATTTAATTCATATAAAAATTGAGTTAAATTTAAAAGGTCAATAAACCTTACTAACTTGACTCAAAATATTAAGAATTACCTAGTTGAGTTAAGGTCTATTAGTGGATAAATGATTGTCTTCTTGTTAATGATTGTCTTCTTGTTATGTACATAGTTATATGTTCCAAACTTGATAATAAACAGATTTTTCGGAAGTATTTGAATGATTTTTGTATATAAGTCTATTCTATAATAATAATAGTTGTTTGGTGGTTAATTTAGAATATGTTTTTAAATAAGTCACTTATCCAAAAGGTTCATTCTAGAGAAACCATAATGAAGATTATAAAAATCATGAAAGAATTGTTGTAAGGTCCACCATTCGTATTTGCCTCTTTTTTCTATTTTTTTCAAATATTGGTCCACCATTTGTCTTGTCAAAATGAAAAAATTCGAGACCGCACCGGTAGTAAATTAAAGGCTATGCCCATGGGGGCAAATACGCCACACTTCCTTCGGACTATTGAATTCGTCTTCCAAAGATGATCATAATCTAATATAGGAAGGTGGGGCAAAGTCAATCTTTATTTCTTTCTTTTATTTGAATTGAAATTTCATTTATTCTTTTTGTTATTAATATATTAATTTGCATCCAAACAAATAATAAATTCACACATATAAATCAATGCTCGTAAAAAATAAAAATAATAGAATACATATTGTAATTTATATATTAGTGTACCTAATAATTAAAACAAAAAGGTATATACTATAAGTATGAAGAAATTTTCTATTTACGAAACACATACGATATCAAGAAAGAGAAAAA